>JAIFOV010000678.1:0-43167 GCA_020654155.1 Novius pumilus
CTAACATTCCACGACTTAGAAGGTTCAATGACGAAATTCACGGGAGACGATAGTTCCAACGTGGAACGATGGCTGCGGCAATTCGAAGAACATGCTGCATTGTGTGGACGGAACGCCGCACAGAAGGTAGTTTATTTCAAACGCCTTCTTGGTGGTTCGGCGAAATTAATCGTCGATATCGAGTGGTGTTGTACTTCCTGGTACAACCTGAAGAAGTCGCTGAGCGAAGAGTTCGAGGAACGAGTGGACAGTCGGGAGATCCACTAGAGCTGCGAATGAGACGTTAAAAACAAGACGAATCCTATCAGGAAATTACCTATCGAATGCTTGATATTGCCGATCGAGCTAATGTCGAAATTCAAGCGACAATCAACTAACGCCGGAAATTAATATTCAATCCCAATCCAAAATTGAAATCTATCGAAGGACAGAAGCAATCTCGAGATCGGTTTCCAATCCGCGTCTCAATAACAAAATTTATAAAAAAGATAGATTGTGAAGTAAAGATTGCCAGCAATCTTTCCTCGGCTACTCTTCTTTTTCGGGAAGATATGCGCACAAGCAGGAATTTTTTAATTAATGTTTTCTAAAAAACAATTTCACTTTCTTCAGGAACTGGAGTCATGTGATTTGTGCATAAGAAATTATCATAGCAGGTAGGAAACATTGAATATGGCTTAGGATTAGGAGGGTGGAGTATTAATTTTGTAAATTGTGTTGCCTACGTGTTCATGCGACGAATGTTCATATAAGCAAGGTTTCGTAAAGAACACTTTTCTTTATTCTTGCAACGTTTTGTATATATGAAGCCCGATTTCGAGTTGGCGAGTAACGTCAAACAGTAGCACACGACAATCGAGAAACGACATTATCGAGAAAGATTCTCCAAGAGGATTGCAAGTTTGATTCGTAGTTTTTCTCCTCAGTTACAATAATAGAATGGAAAACATGAAGGTAAGTTTCACAAGTACAGTTTGACTTCAATTCAATAATTTTAACGAAGGTTAAAGGGAAGCCATTATCAAAAGATGAAACAAAGGCTTTGCTTGAGTTGATAGAGAGAAGCTCAGTTATTCTATCAAAAGTTACGAATGCGACCAACAATAAAATGAAAAATCAAGAATGGTTTCGCATTTCGGAGGAATTTAACAGCAACTACAGTAATTTTAATAGGACTCCGCAACAGTTGCGTCTTCGATGGGAAAATTTAAAAAAAAATGCGCGGAAGCGAAGCACACAAATCAGACAAAATAATTTGAAGGTCAGCATTTATATCTATAATTAACTCGACAAATAATGAACTACTACTCCTCTACATATTTTTGTAGACTAGTAGTGGTAAATCGGAGTATATTCCTCCTGATGAGATCTTGGACCGAGTATCTTCACTGTTAGGTAACACTAGCACAGGGTTTACGGTTGCTTATGGTGAAGATAGAGAAGCAAAGGGAGTATTTCAGAGGAAGAAATTGTTAAAAGGAGCGGTGAGAGAATTGCTGAAGGAAGTAGTGAAGGAATTGCTGGAGAGAGCGTTGAAGGGTATTGCTGAAGGAGCAGTGGTGGGCTCAATGAAGCAATTTGTGGAGATGTAACACAGCCAATCATTGAAGTTATCGAAGTATCGCATGGAACAACTGTCGCATCAAGGGGCTTCAAAAAATCTGATGCTCAAATCTCGTAAGACCAATGTAATACAAAATATTTAACGTCATTTTTAATTTTTTCATAGGTAAAAAAATCACCTGATGCAAGAAGTATTCGAGATTTGGCTATCGCCAAATATTTTGATACGAAAAGGAAAAGACGCAGTTGGAAATATTTAATATGAAACTAGAGAATGAAAATTTCAAGTTGGAAAATGAAAAGCTCAGATTAGAGCTTGAAAGAATGAAAAAATAAAAATGATTCTGTTTTTTTATTGACGACAATTTACTTTTCCTCTTTTTACCACATATTTTAATGCGCAATGATTTGACACCTTAAATATTTCAAATCTTTATTTCCAAACCTACCTTTTTGTTCAATTCTAACGTTTATGCAAAATTCAATAATAATTATTAATGAGAAATATCAGTATATTTTCTACTGGATCAAAGATAAAAAATACTATGGAGTATTAAAATAATTTAAAATAACTATGCTACGTTCATTATTATTATTATCTTCAACTTGTTCAGCGATGTCTTCATTTTCTGGCGTTGCCACCTCCGACGGTATTTCTGTCATTTTTGCATTCCTGCATATATTATGCAGAACTGCAGTGGCTATTATTACCGCTTGGGTTGTCTCTAATCCCAAACGAATTGGCAAAGCCACTACACAGAATCTACGTTTCCATACTCCAAATGTGCTGCAGAATGAAAACATAAAATGGCTTATTTTATCCATAACAATATTTTCTTAGCAAACCGTTCAATTGTATTTCTAGTTTGAATGTGGGATTCATTATATTTTTGTTCCGGTATGGTGGCAGGATTAAGTACAGGGTCAATAAATATGACCTATTTGGATAGGCACTATCTCCAAGTAACCACTTATTGCCATATTGTCCTGCATCACATTGTGCTGTAAATAAGTATATTTATCTATTGAAGTTTACTTACAAATACATTTCTGTGAAAACATGATAACATATATGTTCAATTATTAATATTTACCTCGCAATTCGGAATTATTGAATATTGTTGCATCGTGTGTCGAACCTGGCCAACGAGCTACAATATTCATGAATTTTAATTCAGCATCACAAACTCCTTGGACATTCAATGAAAAGTAATTCTTCCGGTTTCTGAATTCTTCACCAATTAAATGGCCTAATTCACAGTGAATATATTCTAAGATTTCAAGTAAAAACAAAGGTAATTATTACTTACATGGAGATTGTATGCGTATATGCGTTCCGTCAATTGCCCCAAGTACTCTGGGAAATCCAGCTATTCTATAAAATTTTTGCGCACCGTTTTGGTGCATATAAATGTATTTATCATACAAAGTAGCAATAGCCGATGACACATCTTTTACCACTCTGCCTGCTGTTGCCTTTGACACTCCAACAAAATCTGCAACTGAAATTAGCATTGTGCCAAGAGCGAAAAATCGCAACGTGAGGAGCAACTGGTGCAATGGTGACACTCCGTTGTTTCTATGAAGAAAATAATTATGTATAATCAAACCAAGAAAACCATATTTTTCTTAATGCATTTTTTGTTTAAACATAGAGACCTCCTACCTTTTGGATCGAACACGTAATAGAGGAGTGACTTCAATAAGTAAATTATTCACTGTCGCCTTATTTAAGCGAAACCTAAATGTGAAGTCCCAATCATTCAGAGTCTCCAAGTAATTCCTCTCTTCAAAACACGTGGAGTACGACGTTGTTGTAATTCGTCTTCACTCGCATCTAGGTCCGAGAGCAGATCTATTATTTCTAGGTCACTATCACTGGATGAACCGACACTAGTCATTTTGTCTTTAAAGACCGAAGGCACGAAAATGAAAAAAGTTCAACTCAAACGCAAAGATCGATTGACGACAAACCGAGGATTTCGCGAGATAGGCTTTTCGATTGAATACGCTAATCCAACGAAACGTCAGTGTCAACCGATCGTTTATTAATACAGGCACACTATCATTTACAAAGCCGGAAGCTATCTTTACTTCACAATCTACCATCCATCGATAGATTTCTCTCAAAGATTATTCATTCTATCCATGGATAGAATATGGATACATTATGAACCCAATCTGGATTGAATTTCCTATCGCAGATGGCCAAAAATGGATTGGGATTGAATATTAAGTTCGGGCGTAAGTATATAATCGCGGGCATTCCTGACAGTTCGGTTAATAAGGGGGTGTTGTACGGAGCGCGTAATCTACACGAATTAAAAGAGCGATTCCATCAATATGAAGAAATGAAACGGAACATGCCAGCGAGGACAACGACGAGACGTTTTTCGCGTTCGGAAGAGTCGACGCCGGAAGCTGCTAGTTCGTCGCCCAGGGACCCTATGTTTGAATATCACACCGATCGTATTCAATTTACGAACGGTGTGAGAGACGTCGTAACTAGATCTATAAAATCGACCAATAATTGAAAGGTATTTTGGTCATGTGATTGTTATTGTATGAAGTATCATAACCTAATTCAATATTTTGGTGATTCGAAACTAATTTAATTTCGTTATCCACTTGTTGAATATAGCCGAACATGTTTTAAAAAATTCTCAGATTGTTATTTATTACCGTTTCATATCATTTTATGATAGATCCCCGCAAAATTGGTATTCTCGAATATCACCGTTCGTAATTTTCCGAAGCAAAACATCGAGCGGAGAACCGCATGCGGAAATTGTATTCCGCACGAAAGTGACGTATCACGAGTTACTAGTTCTGTGATAACATTCTAACCTTAAATTACACCTCATGGAGTGAGTTTATCGGTTGAAGTTAGTTTGTTGATTGATTTGTGAGAAAAATGGCAAGTGCAGACGAAGTTGCAATGCTAGTGATCGGGGAAATAGTTGATGTAGCTGCAGATTCGGTAGCAGAACAGCGAAGACCCTTTTATGGTCGATTTGATGCATTCGAACTTATTGATTCGCAATTTGTTGCAATGTTTCGATTAGCGAAAAATTTAGTGCGAGATGTTATTACCCTAGTGTCTCCTTATATTCACCAAGGAAATCGACAGTCGGCTATAAGTATTGAGACTAAGGTAAAATGTTTTTGTCATAATCAATAAACAACAATTCATCTCACGAAGTATTTTATTCAGGTATTAGCATCCCTTCGATTTCTCGCTAGTGGCAGCTATCAATTAGACACGGCTTCTAACGTACACGTCGCGTTAAGCCAATCGTCCCTTTCAAGGTGTCTCGGTGAAGTGGTAGATGTATTAAATGAACCAATAATTTTCAACCGATTCATCCATTTCCCCAAAAATATGAAGGAATTGGAGAAAAACCGATCTGGGTAAGTTAAAATTGTATTTAATATGTATAAAAGAATTTGTTATAACAAGTTGTAGATTTCACGAAAAATTCAATTTTCCGGGTGTTATTGGATGCATTGATTGCACCCATGTTGCAATTGTTGCGCCATCTAAAGATGATCCCATTTATAATGAATGTTCCTATGTGAACAGAAAAAATTACCATTCTATAAATGTGCAGTTGGTAAATATTGAAAAATATATTTATTATAAAGGAATATCGTTATTTAATTTATAGGCATGTGATTCCCAAATGAGGATCATAAATGTAAATGCCAAGTATCCCGGCAGCACAAATGATGCTTTTTCTTAAATGCTCTTTTCGGCATTTGGCCATTTAGACGCTCAGGGAATTAAAACCACTATTCATCAAAACCACCCCAATCAATATTACCTTCCTGGGTAAGACAATTATGCATTATTTTTAGAACTTTTATTTTATTCAAGTGTTGTTGCAGTTTTGCTGGCAGTAGGTAATTAGTTATTAACATAATGATAGTTTAGAAGACTCTGGTTATCCGTTGAGGCAATAGCTTGTAACATATGGTTCAATCTCTGCTTCACAATCGATTCATTTTTTTTGTCTTTGCAGATCGCAACCATTTCTACGAAGAATGGGATTGGCACTATCCTAATAGATTGTTATATCCTAAAACAATGTATTTATAACAATATATCGAGCGGTGTAATTATTCTTACAAAATATACAGCTGATTTATGTGCTGCAGTATGTACAACTGTAAATACTTTGTTAATTAAAGTGAGGACATTTGTTTCAGTTTGACTCTATGTGATCTCTGTAGTAACACCTCCACCTCTTCCTTTAGCATATTTCCATATCTCCACTTCTTTCTATATTATTTTAATATGCATGTCTTGCCAAATCTAAAATATAAGTGAAATAAACTTTCATAGAAATTTAGACATTAGTACTTTTTACTTACTTTTCGTCCTTATTACCAACACGAATTGCGTTTAGCAACGAAGAAGTTTTGGAGTTATGACCAACCTTGTTTAATATTCGTTGAATAGCGTTCGCAACATAAAATTGGTCATTCTTTAATCAGTTGAAAGAATATTTTTCTGTACCGGCGCTTTCTATCTGAGACTCGTGTCACGTAAATGTGTACGACCGATGGATCGAAAATAAAACTGATAATAAATAGTGAAAACATTCACATTTAACACAAAATAAATAGGAAAATCGTTTCAAAGAAATAACCGAAATATTTATATCGTGAATGAGGTTATGATACTTCACACAATAACAATCACGAGACCGAATTAGCTTTCAATTATTGGCGATTCGTATCAAGTTACGACATCCCTCACACCGTTGCAAGTGGTATATCGCTTGCGAAATTTTACGAGTGAACTCAAACATAGGGTCCCAGAGGTTTCGACTCACCTGAAATCGGTCGGTGCGGAATGCGTGTCGCCCTCTACCATGTGGTGGAATTCCCATTCGCCCCGCGAAGATCGAAAGCTTCCGTCGGATGATCGCGATTTTTTTTTTGTCTCAGATCTGTCTCAGTTCGTTTCGAAACGTTGAACAGTTAACATTGTGCTCCGAATCCTTATCGTAAACACCAACAATCAGCTCACGTGCCACACACGACGGTGGGTGACCCCTCGAAAGCGGCAATGCCGCTACCGCGCTGCGCAAGTGCTCCGGTTTATGCGAAAAAGACGCTTAATAGTGATAGTGAAACCGTGACAAACAATTACAAAATGACTTCGGACATAGAGAAAATGACTCTGAACAAGTGTATAAACAACAAATTGAAGCGCTCAATTCGAGAATTGATGAATTAATTGACACAATCAACAACATAACGCAACAGCTAAACGAGCAAGTGCGTCTAAACGGACTGCTCATCGCCGAACGCGAAAAGAAGCAAACAAAATCACAACTCAAAGAAACCACTGATGAATCATCCACCGAATCCGTCATATCTTCAAATTCAAAAACTTCCAAAAGACGTAATCAAAATTAAGTCATAAAACAAACAAGTGAAGCACCACGAAATTTCTCAAAACCAACACTATTTGGAACAGAATCTGCAAATCAGGTCTTAAACATTACAAAAACACCCCCAACTGCAGACAAAGAAATTACCGAAAAAATTCCTCCCATAGTTTTGCACCGAAAAGAAAAATGGCTAGATGTCAGCACCGTCTTAAATAGAAATGAAATAAACACACTCAAAGCACAATCAACAAACGACGGTATACAAATGTTCCTCCAAGATTCAGACTCATTACGCAAAACAATTAAAATCCTTGAAAACGAAAAATTAACATATCACACTTGGCAACTTCCGTCTGAAAAAATGCTGCATGCTGTCATAAGAGGCATTCCTGAACCTATTACAACGGAAATCATTGAGGCTGAACTATTAGAACTACGATACCATCCGCAAAAACTTGTTCGTATGCTCAGAAGGGATAAATCTCCACTACCGTTAATTTTTGTCCTCCTACTGAAAAACGAAAAACAAATATTCCAACTCACTAATTTAGCCTAGGTATCTGTAACAGTTGAAACCCAAAATCCCTGATTTTCCATAGGACAATGTTACAACTGTCAAAAGTTCGGTCACGCACAGAGCAGATGCACAGTCACGCTGTGTATTCTGTGGAGAAAATCACCACATTTATGAATGCCCAAAGAAACAAGAATCCAAAAAATGCTGCAACTGCGGCAGATTTCACACCGCCTCATATAAAGGCTGCGAAAAATGGCCCACTCTGTCAAAAAACAAACTTAGCCACAACACAACAGAAAACTCAAAACCGACATCATAAGCAAATGCAGCAAAATCGTCCGAAACTCCCTCGCTCTCGTTTGCCGACTTATTCGGAAAATTCCAGAAACTGTACGGCCAAATGCAGGACATTGCTCTGCAATTAAGCAAAATGTTTGAGGCAAAAGAAAAATAATGACAGCTGTTCAGAATTCGGAGTTTCCCTATTACTGGAGCCGGTATTTGTTTTGTAAGACTTGCAATTTGGCTGTAATTCCGTGGTCGTATTTTCCACGAAATTATTTATGATAACAACCGGTTTTCTGAACATCCCCCGACAAATCTTGTTTCCTTTGTGTTTATTGCATTTGCACCACCAGTTGGTGAGTAAGCGTTTGTACCTGACGAGTTTTACACACCACTAGTTATTTGTTCGCCGGTACGACAACCCCACCTTTCTTTCAATAAACGTTAAGTGAAATTTATTGTTGACAAATTCAAACCCAAAAGCAACAAGGCTTATTAATTTGATCCGCGAGGATCTTCTATTTTTGCAAACAAAACAATAGTCGATCTGCCCCAAATCTCCACAACAGCAAAAACAAAATGCCATCTCACTATTTGTTACTGGAATGCTAACAGCCTACTACATAGAAAATACGACATACAAAATTTTTTGCAAGAACAACATATCGACATATTGCTGTTAGGAGAAAACTGGCCCAAAAAAACCAAAACATAAATCGAGTCGAAAGATCGTTAGAACAAATAAAGCTAGAAGGGTTAGAAAGAAACGAGCGTGACTCGATAGAAAAAATTTGCTAAATTTGCTGATGTCTTCTATTTAGAAAATGATCCTTTCACGGTAACAAATATGGCAAAACAAAAGATCGAGTTACAGAATAACGTTTCACCGGCTCATATAAAACCATACCGTTTACCGCAATCACGAAAATCAGAAATCCACAGGCAGGTTGACAATTTGCTAAATGACGGCATCATAGAACTATCATATTCTGAATGGTCAGCACCACTTTTACTCGTTCCGAAGAAACCAGATAGTAACGGAAACAAAAATGGAGAGTGGTCATTGATTATAGGCAGCTTAATAAGCGTATAAAAAATGACAAGTTTCCATCACCGAATATTGAGGAAATTCTGGATTCATTATCGGGAGCAATTTATTTCACGCATTTAGATTTATATCAGGGTTACTATCAGGTAGAATTGGACGAATCTTCCAGACCTTACGCAGCATTTACCACGGATCGAGACATGTGGCAGCTAACGAGACTGCCCATGGGTTTTTCAATTTCACCTAACGCTTTTTCAAAGATCATGACAATTGCAATGTCAGGATTAAATTACCAAAATTGTTCTGTTCACTTGGATGATTTAATTGTTTTCGGAAATAGTTTAGGAACGCATAATCGAAATTTGATATATTAAAAGTGTTAGATCGGTTGAAGAAAGTGAATTTGAAATTTAATCCTAATAAATGTAAGTTTTTGAAAAAACAAATAATCTATCTTGGTCATACTATCTCAAGTGAAGGTATTTCACCCGATCCGGAAAAAACTCTAGTAATGCAAGAGTATCCCACTTCTAAGAGCTAGGATGAGACGAAAAGATTTGAAGCTTTCGCTAACTATTATCGTAAATTCATTCCAAATTTCGCAAAAATGTCTGCACCATTGAATGAACTTACACGAAAAGGAGAAAACTTTGAATGGACAAGCGAATGTCAAAAATGTTTCCAGTTATTGGAAAATGCCTTAGTCAAACCTCCGATCTTAGATTTTCCAGATTTTTCTGATGGAAACTCTTTCATTCTTAAAAACGGTGCATAGGGTTATGCAACCAGCGCAGTTTTGTCAAACGATAACGATCGACCAGTTGCTTATGCTAATCGAGCATTAAACCAAGCCGAAAAAAATTATCCAACTATAGAAAAAGAATTGCTCGCCATTGCATGGGCGGTTCAGAAATTTCGCCCATACTTATATGGAAAGAAATTTATTATCTTAACGGATCATCGACCCTTAGTTTATTTATTCTGTATGTCTAATCCTTCCAGTAGATTAACAAAATTTCGACTCAGATTGGAAGAATACGATTTCACAATAAATTACGTCAAAGAAAAAGATAATGGTACAGCTGATGCATTGTCCAGAATTACTATTGATTGCCACGAATTGAAAAATATGTTGAACAAAGGAAAGGAAGAAATTTTTGTCACAACTCCCCAGGTCCGCACGTTGTGTGGCTTTTCCCCCGCGGAGGTGGATGATTGCGACGTGCCGCTTTTCGATTCGGATGAGTTGTCGGACGCAATTGAAAGGATAAAACAGCCTCTCCGATCTTAGATTTTCCAGATTTTTCTGATGGAAACTCTTTCATTCTTAAAAACGGTGCATAGGGTTATGCAACCAGCGCAGTTTTGTCAAACGATAACGATCGACCAGTTGCTTATGCTAATCGAGCATTAAACCAAGCCGAAAAAATTATCCAGCTAGAAAAGAATTGCTCGCCATTGCATGGGCGGTTCAGAAATTTCGCCCATACTTATATGGAAAGAAATTTATTATCTTAACGGATCATCGACCCTTAGTTTATTTATTCTGTATGTCTAATCCTTCCAGTAGATTAACAAAATTTCGACTCAGATTGGAAGAATACGGGGTCAAGAAAAACACGGAACAAGATGTCCAAAAAGGTCAAGGAAACTTAACTACTGACAGGACTGATCACCCTGCAATTGTAGAGTTGCTGAAGCCTTCTTGGGAATCTGTAGAATTGCGGCTGATTTCTGGTATTGAATTTCGAAAATTTTGTGATAAAACTAAAGGCACAAGTATTAATGACGTTCTTTTTGATGAGAACGATACGTCATACATGAAGCAGGACACTTGATGAACGTATGAGCTAGGTAAATCGTTGAAGGACATCGAAAATATTTGTATCATTGAAGGACTTCCGGAAATAATAATTGTTAAAAACAAAGAAACTCTGCCATTAATAAAAATAATTGGATGCGCCAATGAATTACGTGAAGAGTTGTTAAAATAAATGTCGTTAGAGAGATACAGTTCATAAACGATCCCGAAACAAGGAACCTTATACTGAATGATTTTCACATGTTACATACAGGTGGTCATGCGGAAATCAATCGAATGTTCAACAATATTCGTCGATATTATTCGTGGAACGGTCTACATAGAGATATAGAAAGATTCGTAAAACGTTGCGATGATTGTCAGCGACATAAACATTGTATCATTCGTAAAAAACCGATGACTGTAACGTCCACGGCGAAGGGTGACATGGAAACAATCTTTCTAGATCTCGTAGGACCATTACAAAAAGATAATGATGTAGGATCGAAAGGAATAACAAAGCACTTCACTTCTACTTCTATTATCAACAATTATTTTAATATACTAACAATCTCGTTTCTAGCGTCTTTTCGCGTTCACTCTGTTCTGCCGGTTTCGTTCGAATGCCGTTCGCCCGAGCACGCGCACTTCTGGCACTCTGGCACTACCATCGCGTACTCCTCAGTAGCGCACCATTCTACACTCGGCCGTCCTGACAGGAACGCCTGCATCAGGTGTTCGTTTTTCTCTGGGTGGTCGCTCCTCCACGGTTTCATATTATCAACCGAAGTAGAGGTGACCTTGGGGCCCTTCCCTTGGCCGATCCTCTGGACCACGTACCTATCTCCTCTCAGACAGCGAGTGACTTGGTAAGGTCCCAAGAAATTATGACGGAACTTGAGACCAGGCCCTCCCTGCGTTCGCTTAATCGCAACTACGTCGCCCTCCTTGTAAATAGTAGGGGCTCTCCGTTTCTTATTGTACAACTTTCGGTTCTCTTCTTGAACCTGCTGAATTGCCTCTTTGGCCCTGCTTCGTGATTTTCGCTCATTTCCATAAAACGATTTGCTTCCTGCGACTCAATAACCTCGGATATCTGAAGATCGTGTCGGAGACGCATTCGTGTACCGAAAAGCAATGTAAATGGCACCATGCCCGTGCTTCTGGAGGATATATGGTTAATGTATTCCTGGGCCTTACTCACATACTTATGCCACTCCCCTGGGTTCGTATCAATATCGGAATAAGTGTGCGGTTGAGCCGCTCTACCTGCCCATTTCCCCTGGGGATCCCCGTCGCAATCCAAGACAATTGGATTCCTTCATCCCTGCATTAGGTCTGGAATTCTTCCAAGCGAAAAGTTGAACCACGATCAGCTATTATTCTGGCAGGATTCCCAAATACTGCTGACTGTTGGAGACGCTTGTCCACTACTTCGGATGCGCGAGTTGTCTTCGTCGGATACAACCATACAAATTTGTTGTACGCGTCAATCACTGCCAGGATGTGACAGTAGCTCCTCTTCGTTGATGGAAGTGGCCCCAAGTGATCAACATAATATGTTTGCAGCGGCGTTTCTCTCTTATCTATCGAGTGAAGATATCCTTCGGGTTTGCCGCTCTTACGCTCAGCCAGAATACAAGAAATACAATTCTGGATAATCCGCCGTGTCTTTTCTCGCATACCCGGACAACAGTAATCCCACTTTATTAAGTTCTCCGTCTTCGCTACATCAAAATGTCCCTGACCATGGCAGTGTCGTATGACTTCATCTTCCATCTTCCTCGGAAGGGCGACAAGCAGATTGCCTTGGAACAATTTATATAGCATCCCGTTGCGCATTACGTACCCATCCTCTTGATTAGTCCGCACCCTCTCGCTAATCTTGGAAAGCTCTTCATCCTGCATCTGGTTCCATTTCAACCGAACCAGGATAGTTTCTTCGTCTTCTTCTTCTACTACTACTAGGCAAATTTTGGCATTGTTTGTCGACTTAGACCATCCACATGTTTCATCTGCATCCCTGGGCGATATTGGATAGTATTTTGGTACTCTTCCAAATTTGGAGCCCAACGAGCCACTTGCTTCCCTTGCTCCCGCTTCGACATGGTTTGCGTAAATGCCCGACAATCCGTCACGGTTTTGAACTTGATGCCTATAAGGTATCTTCGGAATTTCTTGAGCGACTTGACAGAAGCTAGAACCTCCAATTTGTAGCTGTCGTACTTTTCCTCCGCTCTTGAATTTTTCCAGTTGGCGAAATGAACAGGGTGGAACATTCGATCCTGCTCATCACGTTGTAGTAAAATAGCTCCAAGCCCCCATGCTGAAACGTCTGTGTGTAGCTCGGTTTCCGCAAACGGACAATACAAAGATAAAACAGGATTTTCACAGAGAATATCCTTCAATCTCAAAAAGAGTCACGTTGCTCCTTATCGAACTTAAATTTCACATTTTTTTTTGTCAAATCAGACAAGGGTCTAGCAATTAAGCGTAATTCGGTATAAATCTACGAAAAAACCCAGTAAGCCCCAAAAACCCCTGAACTGCCCTAACGTTAGTTGGTTCCGTAAAATCGCGAACAGCTTGTGTTTTATCGTCCGAGGGCCTTATCGTACCATTTTCAATAATATATCCTAAATAATTATCAGTCGTCTTTAAAATTTGACATTTCTTCCAATTAATGCTAAGACCATATTCTTTAGCCGTTTTCAACACTTCGGCTAATCGCTCCTTCCTTTCGATTAAGCCGTCTGCCGTAATGATTAGATCATCCACGTGAATAATTAAAAGACCTTTCGCGATAAGCTCTCGAAACACCGTGTGAATATATTTTTGAAAATAGGCCGGCTAATTGCACAAACCGAAAGGCAGTTTGCGAAATTCGTAGTGCCCACCTGGCACTACGAAGGCGGTGTATTTACAATCTTCGTCATGAATCGATACATAAAAAAAACTATTCTTTAAATCGATCGTCGCGAAAATACTAGCATTTCGCAAATAATCCAATTGGTTGTGAATTATTGACAAGGGATATTTTACTTTTACAATTTTAGCCTTAACCCTACGGTAATCTACACACATTCTTTTGGAAGCATCCTTTTTTTTACCAGAACAATAGGGATGCGATATCTGACATGGAGGGGCGAATAATTTTCTCATTCAACTACACGCCTATTTGATCGCGTACCAACTTTTTTTCCACGTGTGCTAATCGCCTAGCATTTTCCGCGACAGGCACTTCATCCCTCAAAATTATTCTCACCTGCATATCTATTTCCTTAGTTTTATCGGGTACATATTCGCTTATGAACTTATCGACTTCTTCGCGAATCCGTTCGTCTTTCACATGACTAAGATCTACTTTATTTACTTCAGAAACGCAATCGATTTTAAATATTTCGTTTGTCGTAAGTTCATCATCGATTTTCCCTATTTGGAGTTTACCGCCTTTGCATATCGTTTCGACCCGCCGTAGAAAATCGTTCCCCAACAAAATATAATAATAATCAACAAAGAAGCAAAGAAGAGTCATTACGGAGCAAGGTACAGAATTTTTATCGTCTTCTATTCAAGGAATGGTGTGAACTTTTGAAAACTAACGGCCTTAACTCAACTGCATACCACCGTGAAACTCTAGGAGCATTAGAAAATAATCATAAGCATCTAGGAGCGTATCTTAGAATGCATGTGTCAAATAATCCAGATACTTGGAGTTCATGGATCCAGATTTGGTGTTTTTCATACAATAATTTCATACACACTGAAACACGATATACTTCCTTTGAGTTAGTATTCGGAAAAATCTGTGTACTTCCTTCAAATTTGACAGAAGAAGTAGATCCACTCTACTGTTTTGATTCTTACCCACTAGAATTGAAGTATAGACTTCAAGTGGCATGTAGCGAGGCCAGAAATAATTTAATTGAGAAAAAAGAGATCAGGAGAGCTCATTCGGAAAACCAACTCAGCTAAAAAAAAGGTGACAAAGTATTGGTTAAAAATGTAATAACGAACAAATTGGACCCAATCTTTAAGGGCCCATACGAAGTAATTTCAGATAACCACCCTAACGTAGTTATTCGAATAGAAAATAAACATGACATTATACATAAGAATATAGTTAAGTTGTATGTTAGTTAAGATTGTTATTCTTGTCGTTCATTGGAAAAGAAAAATTTTATTGAGAAAAAGAAAATTTTTTTTCTTGCGGGGGAGTTGTGATGATAGGTCATAAGGCAATGAACTTAAAGCACTAATCAGTACCTTCCCCGTGCAATGTGTAATAGTTCATAAAGTAAATAAATATAGTATCGATATACTGACGCGAGTAGAATAAGTTAATACATGTACATGTAGCTATATGATCACGGGGATATTAGTAGTTGATTGTCAAGCGACTAGGCACGACTTAAATAAAGCATATGTAGAAGTAAAAGGTGAATAAACGGTGTGCACCCAAACTTGTTCGAAAGTTAGGAAAACCTATCCGCGATCCCATTATCACAAAAGGTTGGAAACGTTTCAGTACAGACACAACATTTGGAACGCATCCATGCGATTGGAACACACCCAAACGATAACCTTAAACATTGGCATTTGAACTTGGCGGGATATAATTTAAAGATGATCATATCTTTCAATAAATTAAATTCGACAACACTCCGACACCGATGTATTGATTCAAGCTTTCGCGGCCCACGTTCAATATAACACTGTATGGGCTGCGAAAAATACATAAGAAAGAAGTGCCTTTGAGACCCATAGTGAGCGCACCAGAATCTCCAATATACAATCTGGCCAAACACCTTGCATCGATGCTGAAACCGCTCATAGGAAAAACTGATAGCTACATCAAGGATTCGTCAGACTTCGTCAGCAGAATCGAGGAAATAGTTATTGAACCTCAAGATATTCTAGTCAGCTTCGACGTGGAGCCACTCTTCACGAAAGTACCACTAAAGGATTGCCTGGAACTTTTAAGTAACATTTTTCCACAGGACATAACGAAACTCTTTGAATTCTGTCTCACAGGTAGTTACTTTCTGTGGAACGGGAACTTCTACGAACAGACCGACGGCGTAGCGATGGGAAGCCCCCTCAGTCCAGTGATAGCTAATTTCCTCATGGAGCACTTCGAAAAAACAGCCATCGAATCTTCCCCACATCGACCGACAATCTGGTTCCGTTATGTGGATGATACATTCGTCGTTTGGAGTCACGGAAGAGAGAAGCTAACACGGTTCCTTCATCACCTGAATGGACAACACCCTAACATACGTTTCACTATGGAAGAAGAAAAAGACCAGCAGCTCCCTTTTCTGGATGTACTAGTGAAGAGAAGGGGACAAAGGCTTGGTCACACGGTCTACAGGAAACCAACACACACAGACAGATATCTACATGCCTTGTCGAATCATCATCCCAGCCAGAAAAACGGAGTCATAAGAACACTCACTCAGCGTGCACACAAAATATGTGAACCCTTGGAACTCGCCAGTGAATTGGAACATCTGAAAACGGCATTTCTTGAGAACGGGTACAGCAGATCCAACATAGAGAGGGCTATGAGGACAACGAACAAAAGTAGCCGGTCCCAAGACGACAACACAACATCAAGAGCATATCTACCCTTCATTCCACGGATCACCAATAGAATAGGACGAATACTGCGTAAGCATAAAATTGGGACAGTTTTCAAACCAACAACTAAGGTCCAACAAGCATTAAGATCGATAAAAGACCCAAAGGATACGATGTCATCGGCTGGTATTTATCGCATACGGTGCTCCTGTGGAAAGTTCTATATAGGAACAACAAAAAGATCAGTGACAACTAGAGTCAAAGAACATAAGGCAAACTGCCGTCTAGGACAGAGGAAGAAGTCAGCGGTTGGGGAGCATGCATTGGGAGAGGATGGCCATAGCATTTTATTCGAGGAAACACAACTCATTGCACCGGCTATTATAACAGAATGGTGCGGGAGGCCATTGAGATTCAAAAACATGACAATTTCAACAGGAAGGAAGAGACCTTGAAGTTAAACCAGATTTGGAACCCAGTGCTCAAAAAGACAACAACGTATCCAATCAAATCGACACCTGACGTCAGAACAACTACGTCATCAATAACTACCTCATCAATATCCACCACATCAATATCCACATCATCAATCTCCACGTCATCAACGAACACGTCAGGGACAACAAGCTACCCAGCCACAAATGGGTATAAATACAACCTAAGACCCAGGACGAGATAGTTCATTAGTGCATCGGAGATGGCGACACCTCTGAAGAAGCTTGCCACTCGTGCAAGCGAAACGTTAGGAAGCAATTTCAACAGACGACGGCCGTTACACCCGATAGAAAACAGTGATACTCCGACACCATTTGATTCCAAAGTTTCGAAGCGAATGTGTCTTATATTTTGAATTTTTCATAGCGCGTAATATTTGTATTTGTATCTTCTATTTTTCATAGTTACCTAATAAAAGGAGTGTATCACTTAAAAACAACAGGTTATGGACCCAGAGCACATTATTATTAAATATTTATTTTTCCGACGAATGCACATTTTATTTGCATGTAGCTGTAAATAGACACAATTGTCGGTACTGGGATGACAACAGTAACCAACATTTATTCCATGAGGTTCATACCCAGTATCCTCAAAAACTAAATGTCTGATGTGGCACATTAGGAAATCATATCATAGGACCCTTGACAAGGTAACAGGTGAAGTGTATCTAAACATGCTTGAAGATACAATTGATCCTTCAATAACACAAATAATAGAAGAAGACCAAAATGTTGAAGATCCAATACTGCAAGGGAAGATCCAGGCGATCCCCACTTTTCGCTACGTTACGTATTGTTAGTCGAGTAGAGTCAATAGACACGTCAAGTACTACCGCAAGTCTTATTATTCGCACGCGCATATTACCAACCCTTCCGAACTATCCTTCAACAGGTTATGAGCACAGGCACATAGTGAGTTAGTGAAGCGTGCTTGCGAAAATATAAAAATAATCGTTACGCGATCGATTCCCTCAAAAGACAATTTTTTCTTTGTCGCTCGTTTGTTTCTTAAACTTTGGTTTCCGTTTCCTTCACGATAAATTCCGCGAAAGTGATGCGTTTTGATGCCCTCACCAGAGACAATTATGACACGTGGAAAATTCACATGGAAGCGTTCCTCATCAAAAGCGACGAATGGGATTTTGTGTCCGGGACCAACGCCAAGCCAGAGGATGCTCTTGCCATCAGGACAAGATCACTGCATGGACGAAAAAGGATATGAAAGCTAAGTCTGACATTATATTATCGATAAGCTCTTCGGAAATTAAGCAAATAAAGGGATGCGTCACATCCCGAGACGTTTGGCTGAAATTGCAATCGATATACCAATCGAAGGGGCCAGCCAGAAAAGCGTCATTGTTGAAACGGCTTACGCAACAAAAAATGAACGAAGGTAGCGATGTTCGAACGCATGTTTCTGATTCTTTCGACGCGGTAGATAAACTTAAAGATTTTGACGTGGAAATCAACCCCGACATACTAATAATATTGTTACTATATAGTTTACCGTCAAGTTACGAAAATTTTCGGATTGCCATAGAATCACGGGATGAACTTCCGGATCCTGAGATGATACGCGTAAAAATCGTAGAAGAATACGACTCTCATAGACAGGAAAACGCGTCATCGTCCACAGCTTTGTTCGTTAGCAAAAATTCTCATCGTACAAATAACAAAAAACGTTTTGAGAAAATTGCCGATAAAGAAGCGCCAACAGGCCGAATTCGCTGTAATAGATGTAAACGATATGGCCATAAAGCCAGTCAATGCCACAGCCGGTCGTCCGAAAATCGTAATGAACAGGTCTCTTTGTGCGCGGTAGACGCCTTATCAACAGACGTCGGTCATAATGGTTCCTGGGTACTTGATAGTGGAGCAACGTCACATTTGTGCAGGGAAAATCAACATGGCAGACAAAGCGTTTAATTCAAGCGTTGGACAAGGAACCGCTATCTTCCAGGCCGAAGTAAATGGCAAAACAACAAAAGTATCTTTAGACGAAACTTAATTGGTACCTGACCTACGCAAAAACTTGCTATCTGTTGGAAAAATTACGGAAAAGGGATTTCGAGTTATTTTTGATCATAGTGGTGCATCAGTTTCAAATTCAAACGGTCAAAATGTATTAACCGCCGATAAAATAAATGGTTTATATTACATTCGTACTCGCGATGAATCCGCAAATGTCACGTCGGAATCATATCCGATACCGCAAGCGTCTAGCATCTCGTGGCATCGACGTCTAGGACATTTAAACAGTGCCGATCTTCGCGAAGCCGCGCAAAATAGAACTATTCGTGGACTAACAAAGAAAAATTTCGGCGACGTGCGTGAGTGCGTAACATGCATCAAAGGTAAAATGCACCGCGCGTCTTTTCCGCGAAAATCCAAGCGCGTATCGAATATTTTGGACATCATTCACTCCGATGTTTGCATTGAAACGCAAAACTTTCAATATCTTGATTTGAAGATAAATGGAGGCTTATATATTTCGGGTGAACTTTTATTTATTTGATAGGTAACTTTCTTTCATGACAGAAAATTCCAAAAAGGTAATCTTTTGATATAATAACGAATCGTCCACATATTCGTTCCGTAAATTATAAAGTTGTATAACAATGCTTGGCATTGAATGAAAAATATAATTTCCAGGCTTTTAATTTGAGGTTTGTTGGTGAAATCGAGAAGTATCCCGAGTTGTACGATTACAGAATGTTCGAATATTCAAAAAGAAACGTAACTGAAAGGCCATGGCAAAACGTGGCGAAAGAAGTGAATTCGGCAGGTAAGGATTTTAAGTTATCAGCAAATAACTGAAATTAAATGTACATTCTTATGCCAAAGCGAAAACAGCATATATGAAAAAAATAATATATTTGGGAATATAACAAAATTAAACGTACTACTAAAACTATTGAAGTTAAAGCGAGTGATAGTTCCGATAGATTTGAATGAAAATCACACAAAAAAAAAACTAAAAACATTGTGAAAACTAAACACAGTAATTTCACGGCCAAGGCAGTGATGCCATTAGTGTTAAAAAGTAATTAGTTAAATAATCCCGTAATCTACAAGCGGAAGAAAAACTGTTCATTTCAATGCGATCTGATACAGCCATTTGAATATCATATCTAGGATTCCGTATATTTTCTTGCAACTCTTGTGATGAATACTGAATTGCTTCTCTTTTGATGTTATGGAGAAGGAAAACGCTTTTTATATTATTAATAATATTTTTTCTTCATTACGGAATCGAAAGGCGGTATTAAGGACTCCAACTTTTTTGTTCATCATTCAGAACGAGCATTCGATGATTTTTCTTCCTCTGCTCAAACGATAATTGAAAATTCTCCTTTTATTATTCAATATACGTTTGCAGTAAGTTCTTAATAAGTACCGAGACAGAGGAAAAGCTTCGTCTCCGACGTAATAATAAGGAAATAAACAATCATTGTTATCGTCAAATGGAAGTCTTGATGGTAGTGGAATATCTAGTTGTGCATTGCATATTTTTCTTTTCATTTCTGGAGCTCTAAAAATACACCCATCACTGTTTATACCAGCATAGCCGGTTTCGAGCATGGTGAATATGCCATCAGCATCACAACATCCTGAAAGTACGATCGAATGATAAGATTTGTCATTGAAATTGGTCGATCCAGTGGTAGGAAGCTTTTCGATGCGGGCGTGTTTCCCATCCAAAGCTCCTAAATAATTCGGGAGGTTCCAAAGTGTTTGGAAACGCGACATAAAGTCAGAGAAGAATTAGAGGCTATAAAGATCCAACGTAACATAGACGACACAATCAAAGACAGATCAGACACAGGATGCCTGAGTCAGTAGCATGTGGACCTTACCTTATCAACACGAACCAAAGATCGAGAGAACATAGAAACATACATAACATAGACAACCAACACATGTAATAACACACATAACCTTACGACTCATGACATCCACAGACAACGCGCGAAATACGACAGACCACGTTTACACCAAATACTGTTAAAATCTGCAAAATATCGAAATAATCGAAGGAGTTTTGGAACGAAGATTGGAAAGGTAACACAGTTTGCAATGAGAATTTAATATTTTAGTGATAAATTCCCATTTCAGATCGTGTTTTTATTAACGTGATGAAAGGAAAAATTTCCTGAAACGTTCTTAGTTGTACATCTATGATTGCATTACGAGGATGGGATGTTGCTAATATAATTGAAAAAGTTATAGTGATTTCCATATCTTAAGTGCGACAATCCCGAAAATTTCGTGACGTCACTCCCCATTGGTGAAACTGAACGAGAAACCATCAAAATACGGACGACCAAGAGACCAGGACGAAAAAACTGAATCCCTAACGAGAAACGAAAGGTGAACCTTCTCCGGACTGCATGCGAATCTATCAACATTTATATCCACCTTATCGATTGTACGAGTAGCGACGTTCAGCGAGGTTTAAAAACAACCAAAAACCTGAGTTGATCTATAAATTTCCTAGTTTTTCTATTCCCTGGACTAAAGGAATATTGTGAATTAGCTTGCGAGAAGAAAACTGATTTGAAATTCCTTTCAAAAATTTACGAATTAATACGGGAATCTTCTAAATTAAATAGAAAAATGGCACCACCGGTAAATCCAGCTATGTCAGAAACAATGGAAATTAATGATTTAAAATAATTCGGTGATTGGCTACCTAAATTTGGAGGAAATCCACACGAATTACAGACGTTTATAGTAGAAATAGAAAATTATATAGAACAATTCGGCATAACAAACAAAGTTCCAATTAATCAATCTTGTTTTGCGATGATAAGATGGAGAATAATTGATGAAGCGCGACTAATCGTAAATTCCAGTCCTGCACCTGAAACATTGGACGAGTTAAAGCAAATAGTAAATGATAAGTTCGATTTTAGAATGAACTTCGATGTAATCCAAGACGAAATAATAAGGAATAGTCCGGTCTATTTAAGCCTAAAATCAGGAGGAAGGTTACATAAATTCCCATAAAGCTGAATATTGGCATAGTTGTTCAAAACATCATTATAAAGAAAATCTCAAAAGTCCTCATCGTTCCGAGGTGTGCTAAAAATTTGGCACGGGGTCAAAGGTCAAAAATGAGTTTTTGCGATTTTTAGCGAAACGGTGAGTTTTTGCAAAATTACTCCAGTACAAAATTGTAGATCACGAAATTCTCTACAAAAATATATCCATAATTTTTTCCTAAAAGCCACCATTTTGGAGATATAACGTTCCGAAAAGTTGGATCAGTCGTAATCCTCTATTTTGCACACGTACGCCACATATGAAAGTCACTAAAGGTGTAATAGAACTAAAATAAGTTCGCTATTATTTATTGTAACTTGCTTATGTAAAATATAAGTTAAACTACGAGAATCTCAGGTATAATGAAACCCCGTTCCTAAATTTGTACGTCAGTATAACCTTGGGATAACATCTGTCTTTTATTCTATTGTCCGCGTGGCTAGGGTCGTATACCTGCTTTATGTTGGCATGCCCAATATATGAAATACATACCGTTAGTCTTGAGCGCCACTGCGTAGGAAAACATGTGCTTATCTTAACCTATCTTTTAACCTATTTTGTGCGTTTTAGATTTTTATAAGAAAAATGTCAGAATATTGTTTTATTTGTACTCATCTTTTAACTGAAAGTGAAACTGTAACTGTTGATCGTGGTATGAAGACACTGATTAATGCAAGTGCTGAAAGAGATGATGGATACTCGGAATTTCTTAAAAAACAAAAATCTGTGACAATACATAGCAACTGTCGTAAAATTTATACGCGGCCGTGTTCTATTGCTGCTGCCATCAAAAGAAAACGCGAAGAACAAGAAGCTAACACATCTACAGGATCTACAGTAAGTAGTCCTCCTCGTACTAGATCCCGTTCAAGTGATTCAGCTTTTGTTTTAAAAACTATGTTTATTTTGTGGCAATAAATTGAATGAAGAGTTGCAGAGAAAAAAATCCTTAGATCGTCGCAGTAAAATTTGTCAAGTAAGTACACTCCAATTCAAACATTCAATTTTGGAAGTAGCACGAACTCGTTCCGATGCTATATCGAAAGCTGTTGTTGCTCGAATCGAATTTGACTATGATTTAGTTGCTGCTGAAGCAAAGTATCACCAAGAATGTTATACTTCTTTTTTGAAACCGACTACTGGCGGTACAGTTGGTCGTCCTAAAGATGAAGCAACAGATCTGGCAATGCAGGAAATATTTACATACATTGAGAGTAGCAATGACTGTCAGTTTACTTTGGCTGAGTTAAAAGATGTTAGCAAAATTTTAACTTTAGATAACAGGACTATTAAGCTGCGACTTAAACTGAAATATGGCGATAAAATTATTATCACTGAAAAACCGGGAGCGTTAACATTTGTATGTTTGATAAACAGTCACCATGAAATTTTAAATCAATCTTGGTCCGAAAATAAAAAATTAATAAACAAGAAGAACGATTAAAAACTCTAGAAGCAGCAGCATCTATTATTCGAGAAGATATTCAATCCTTGGTATTTGAAAATTCCTACTACCCTCCACCAGGTCGAATGTTTGAAGATTTAAATAATGACATCCCACAGTCACTGACATTTTTTTTGGAGCAAATGATCTTAAAAATAAACGATCAAATTTCGATCATTTAAAACTAGTATGCACCAATATTTGTCATAGTATCATGACTGCTATTCGACCAAGATCGTTCAAGTCCAAATTACAGTTAGGTCTTTCAGTTTTTTCATCGGAGGTTCGGGTCTAAGCGTCTTATACAAATTTTGTCGTCTTTTGGTTTGTGTGCTTCTTATAATGATACATTGATGTACGAGTCAGCAGCAGTTTTCATCCTCTTCCTCATGTCCTACCACCTGAAAGTGGCACACTTATTCAATACGTTGCAGATAATGCTGATATAAATGTTAATACGCTAGATGGTAACAATTCACTCCACATAATGGGTATAATTCAAATTGTAACTCCAAAGCACTCTGTTTTACTAGAAGAACCTATGCAACGAATAAAAGAAGTTCTTTCAGCAAAACACTTCAAAGCAAAAGCTCATGTGCCAATACAGATCTATCAGAATAGTGAAGTAGTTGGTTACAGTAAAATATATGTCCAAGATTTTGGATATGGAACTGAAACAGTATCTTTTCATAAAAATTCTGATGTAGTATGGTTTTATGGAAAGTGGAAAAATACATCATTACCTGGTTGGAACGGTTTTATTGAGCGCTTAACAAATTACCATACAAATTATTCAAAATCTCAGATTACATTTTACCATTCATCCATCAACCAGCTAGTAACTATAATACTGTCTATACGACTTTACTTTGTGCATTAGAGAACGCGAAACGTTACGGCCACACTGTATGCATTGTGACTTTCGACCAACCCTTGTATGCGAAAGCTCGAGAAATTGTATCAGCCGCACCTGACGGCTCTGAAGTATCGAAGATTATTGTCAGACTTGGAGGATTTCATCTACTCATGTCTTATCTCGGAGCAATTGGTTATATTATGCAAGGTAGCGGGATAAAAGAAGTACTCTCAGAAATCTATGCACCAAAGTCATTAGAAAAAATGCTCAATGGTCATGCTTACGCAAGAGCTGTTCGAGCACATACACTACTCAGCTGGCTTTAGCAATTACAATATTAAAAACAATAGATATTAATGATATCATGGGAGCAGATTTAATCATAAATATTGACCATATATTAGATAGCACTCTTTCATATTCCGATATTGAAAATGATAATGAAGTATCAGGTGCTTTACTTCATAAATTTAATATGAAATTGAAAGATTTTGAGGAACGAGGACCAACAGCGCAACTTTGGATACAATATTTTAATATGGTTTCACTTGCAAAAGAATTTTTGAGAGCTGAGCGTATGGGGGACTGGAAAGCTCATTTAAGTTGTGTAAAAGAAATGTTACCTTATTTCCACTCGTCAGGACATTTTCCATATGCTAAATCTGCACACTTGTATTTACAAGACATGATGCAATTACAGGACTCGATGGATCCTGAAATTTACGAAAAATTTACCGAAGGATTTTTCACCGTGAGACGCTCAGATAAATTGAGTTGTGGAACTTCTACAGACATGGTTATCGAACAGTCTATGATGAAAGCCATGAAGACAGATGGAGGTATTGCTCGAGGAAGAAGTACAAAACAAAGTGTAATCAGTAAATGGGTTTACAGCATGCATGCAATGAACACAGTTTGTGAGAAATTAGAAGATCTTGCTAATGTTAGGATGGATACGACTGAACAGCATGTTGATGCCAGTGATTCACGTGTAAAAAAGACGCTAAAGACATACGAATGCTTCTTGAGTGGTTCTCGATTCATGATCCTTTCCCAGAGGTTAACAAAGTCATCTCGATTGCAAGTGGTGTCGTTGGTGATAATACAATTAATTGCTATAAAGCACGTGAACTTGGGCTTATCTCTATTGCTAAAATAACTGGACTGACATTTAAAGATATTAAACTTAAACGCGCTGACAAAGTTGTTCCTCTTTTAGCTATGAGTAGCACCGTAAAAGTTCACGAAGAAAAGTACCTGTTGACCCAGTGTTATTATTCCAACGTATGAGTGTTACTGCGGCTTTTCAAGATGAAATTGAGAAATATTTCGAGTATGAATTAGCTCCTTATCCGTTAACATTATTTGATGACATTGGAATGCGCAAGACCCAGAAGTCGGCTATTTACGATTGTTTTCAGACTATAAATGTTGATATTAATAACACTAATTCAACGTACATAATTGACGGAGGATTCTTATTACATCGAGTGGTGTGGGATAGCGAGGAAACATTTAACGTTATCTTAGATAAATACGTTCAATATGTACGTCGACATTTTGGTTCCAGAGTTACTGTCGTATTTGACGGATATAATGATTATACGAGAAATATTAAAGCAGCAGAGCAACGCCGTCGAAATGCTGCTTCATCAACTTCTTCTGATATTATATTCGATGAATCAATGACAGTTCCTACCAGTCAACAGAAATTCTTTGCAAATAATCACAATAAATCTAGGTTTATTTCGATGTTGAAAGCAAAATTTACTGCTGAGAATATATCCGTTGAACAAGCTAATGATGATGCAGATGTATTGATTATTGAAACAGCGATAAAGAAATTCAGTGTGACAAATACAACTGTTGTTGTTGGTGAGGATGTTGATTTACTCGTCTTGCTTACTGCTCGAACTCCAACTGAAAAAATTATTTATTTTTAAACCCGGAAAAGCCCAAAATCAATCGGAAATATATTCATCAAACAGTTTATCCAATTTTCCTAAATGTCAAAATCATGTATTGTTTCTACACGCAATAACTGGCTGCGATACGACATCTGCTTTTTACATGAGAGGAAAAACAACAGTTTTCAAAATGTTTGAAAAAAGATTTACTACAATGTGCTGAAGTTTTTAAAAATAGTAATTCAACTCAACAACATGTTATCACCAACGGAGTTCAATTTCTTCTTGCTATGTACGGAGCCCCCAAAAAAACCACTTGCTTAGATAAGTTGCGATACACATCTTTCGTGAAAAATACGCGTAATAAAAACAAGTCAACTTAGCTGCTCTTCCTCCAACCTCAGTAGCTGCTCATCAACATCTGTTTCGGGTATATTACCAAGTTCAAGTGTGGCTTGGTAATCAGCTGGACCCTAAAGACTGGGGTTGGAAGTTGATCGACAATACACTAGAGCCAGTTCAAACTTTACTTCCACCAGCACCTGAGAAACTTCTCAACACAATATTTTGCAACTGCAAGAAAGGGTGTAGTGCAAAATGTGGTTGCAGAAAAGTTGGACTGTTTTGTTCCCTGGCATGCACACACTGTCAAGGCCGATCATGCTCGAATGTTGAGTCACCAACTCTTGAAGATTCGTTTGATACCGATCAGGAATCGCTATTGGGGCAGTTTACGTGTGAAATAGAACAAGAAGAAGAAGAACAACAAGAGGATGAACAGGAAGAAGAAGGAGAAGAAGATCAAGAAGAAGAAGAAACAGAAATCTTGGACAGTTATGAATCAGACGACTAACTTTTTATTTTAAGTACTTTATTTAATTACACCGCCGTTGTTTTTGCCCACTATAATATATAATATTATTTTGCAATAGTTTTAAAACATATAAAATCTCAGCAGACCCGTGGAATAGGCCTACTGGGGAAACCACATTAAAAAAAACGCGCTTTGTACACTACCTCATAGGTGGCGTGGAAACGTGTGCAAAATAGAGGGATTACGACTGATCCAACTTTTCGGAACGTTATATCTCCAAAATGGTGGCTTTTAGGAAAAAAATTATGGATATATTTTTTGTAGAGAATTTCGTGATCTACAATTTTGTACTGGAGTAATTTTGCAAAAAAACTCACCGTTTCGCTAAAAATCGCAAAAAACTCATTTTTTTGACCTTTGACCCCGTGCCAAATTTTTAGCACACCTCGGAACGATGAGGACTTTTGAGATTTTCTTTATAATGATGTTTTGAACAACTATGCCAATATTCAGCTTTATGGGAATTTATGTAAACTTGAATGTGTAAATAGACCGGACTAGAAACTTTGTTGAATTTTATTGAGAGGATTAAATTCATGAAACTGCAATTTGATTATCAAATTCAAATGCATGGTTTCGTTGCCACTGAATGAACCATATATCGTAATATCTCCGAGAAAATAGGACACCGAGTTATTTACAATAACGTTGACCAAAACGTTCGCAATCTATTAGATAGCAACAATACAAATTTCGATGGGACATGCAAAATGCTAGAGAATAGGGAAATTAAGCGACAACGACTTAATTTTATTCCGAATCCGAGATTTAATCAAATGAATACGTTACCAATAACGACAAAAAACTTTTTTTTTTGTTTCAAATGAAATGAAAAATTTCCATAATACTAACTTTAACAGAAACCAACCAAATTTTTCTAAGAATCAGCAAATTTTCAAAATCGAATGTTCCAAAAACAAAATTTTCCGAGCCAACCAGTTACCTCAACCCGTAAAAATGCAAGAACAGAAATATTTATTTCACGAATGATCAAGTATTTGGAAAACCAGTAGATGTTTACAAACCAAATCCAAATTTTAAAAATAATGTAAAACCAGAACCAATGTCAACAAAAACCTTTTTACCAACCTAAAGAAAACTACTTCAAACAAACAGCCCCGAAAAATTTTGTATCGGAAGAATTATTCAATATTGACGAACCAAATGAAATTTACGAAAATTATGACAATTATCAAACAAATGATGAGTTATCAGAATCAGAAAATACCTCCAACCTACAAATGAACAAGAATATAATAGTTATGAGGTAGAAAATGAAAATTTTCAGGAACTTGCCTATCAAACGTCCATGACTTAAATTTTAATGACGAAAGAATTGCCACTCTTCTTTACATAAAATTACAAAATCCACCGTGTTTAAATTGATTCAGGAAGTTCAATTTCAATAATAGACCCAATTATTGCAAAAAATTATTTTCCGAATTCAATTTACGAAGAAAGCGCCCAATTCATAACATCAACCGGAAAAGAACCGGAAGATGTATAAACAAATGTGTTTTTCCCACTAATGCATTTGGTTTCGAGGATACATATCCTTTTGTAATTTACAAATTTCATCTCCAATATGACGGTGTTATAGGATATAACATGATGAATGATTTACAATTGAGATTAAACCTGAAAAATAAAAAAATAATGAGTGACAATATATCACATACACATACAGCAATTCAAACCAAGAGAAAAATTATTATAGATTTAGACCACTTGAATAAAAATTTGAAAAATCAATTAACGAAAATCGATCTGTATTACAATTACCACTTAACTTTCACGAACAAAATAAAACATAATATCAGAACTATTGACGACAATCCTGTTTATGTGAAAAGATATAGATGTGAACGGAGTGCACATAAACCTTGTGTTTAGACTGCGGACGTAATGTGCATAACCGTTGTTAACTTGTATATTCATCACAGAGTACATTGTATTCTATGGTTTAGTTGTTCGATATTATTTTGGGGTTAGTGTTGCTTCCGCACGTTTTCTCGATATTGTACCACGGCATAAAAAATAATACTAATGGACCAATATCAGGGATATATATATTTTACTTACAAGAATATTTTTATATGTCTCATATATGTGATGATAGATTGTAATTTCTGTAAAATGTGAAAATTGTAGAAATTGTTGACGTGAATAGATAAAATCCTTTTTGAAAAAAAAAAATATATCCGGGATTAAAATCACAAAAATTTCAAAATATTTTAAAGGAAACTTACTACTTACACCAGCAGACTGTCCAAGTAGTAATGGTATGAATGTACGTGTAGAACAGACCCTAGTAAACAGAATACGTTGTAAGTTTAACGAAAAATTGGAGAGAAATTGAGCTGGACAAAAGCAGCAAAACAATGTATCGATGACTATAATGATATAATACACGACACTACTAAATTTCGGCCAAAATATCTGTTTTATGAGTTGACAAGACACCATTAACGGGTATAGTTTCTGAAGCAAATAATATACTGAAGGACACAAAGCAAGCGTTTGAAAATTCATTAAATTCGCATCTGAAAAATAAACAATACCACGATAAAACAAGAAAAGATGTAATATTTGATGTTGGCGAAAAGTTCACGTTCACAAAGGAACAAACTAAACAGAGAAAAACTGGACGAAATTAGAGGAGGTCCTTACAAAATAGAAAAAAAATCTAATACTATATATCAAATCGATACAAACAAGAAGAGAAATAGGGAAATTATCATGTTTCTCAGTTAGTAAAAAAATTGAACGCGTCAATTTTATTGGAGGAAGATATAAACGGAGTGCACATAAACCTTGTGTTTAGACTGCGGACGTAATGTGCATAACCGTTGTTAACCTGTATATTCATCACAGAGTACATTGTATTCTATGGTTTAGTTGTTTGATATTATTTTTGAGGTTAGTGTTGCTTCCGCAGGTTTTCTCGATTTTGTACCACGGCATAGAAAATAAGTTTATTTTAATCGAGGTTCTAGGTAATCATTATTTTCAAGTGTTTATGTTAATTTCAATTAATTAAAATTTCTAACTTGAAACCTCGATTCTTATATTTTCGCCGAATATCGATCCAATCAACTAGCCCACGTTCTATAGACATCCAAAAATACACTAAAAAAAAGTGAAAATTCAAATTCAAGATCTTCTAGAAAAAAATATTATAAGACTAAGTAACTCGCCATGGTCATGACCAATAGTCGTTGTTCCGAAGAAATTAGATCAATCCGGTAAACAAAAATTGAGAATTGCAATTGACTACAGAAAGTTAAATGAAAAACCAGTGATGATAAATTTCTCATTTTGAACATTGATGAAATTTTATACAATCCAAAATACTTTAGCAAACTCAATTTAGCATTCGGGTATCATCAAAGTGAACTAGATAAAGAATCAATCGAAAAAACAGATGAAGGACATTTCGAATTTTTACGAATACCTTTTGGACTGAAAAATGTTCCGTCAACTTTCCAAAGGATCATGAATCAAATTTTGCTACCGGTTATAGGAAAAATCTGTGTAGTATACATGGATGATATTTTGATATACTCAAAAGATCAAGACAAACATTTAGCCGACATTGAAACAATACTACAACTTTTGAAAAAGGGAAACTTAAAAATACAGTCAGATAAGTCGTAATTTTTTAGAAATGAAGTTATATTCCTTGGATTTAAAATCTCAGATAAAGGTGTCAAGCCTAACCTAGAAAACATAGAAGTGATTAAAAATTTCCTTACAAACCCTAACACCGAAAGTGGCGTGAAGAACGAAAAAATCAACGAAGTCCAAAATATCAAAATAACCAAATCGAAATAAGTTGGAGAGTATTCCACGAACGAAAATTGTACAACTTTGAAGTAAAATTATGCAGAAGAAGGATACACTAGCCCTACACGTCCTAAATAAGTAAATATTGATTCATCGTAACTGACACACCTGATATTCCCGAAAACACCGAACACATTACATAAAAAATTTCCTTCACCAAAAAATCAGTAAGAAATCAAATTATATGTAGGTATGAAAGTTCATCCCCAATTTTTCAAAACTAACAAAACCATTGACCCAATGTTCAAAGAAAGACTGAAAAATAAACATAGAGAATAAAGGAATATCAAGAAGCTTTTAATATCAGTAAAAGCATGATAATTAATTACCCAATATTACAATTTCCCGATTTTAATAAACCATTAGTTCTTACAACAGGTGCATCTCAATATGCAGTAGGAACCATTTTATTACAAGGTAATCCATCAAATGATTTACCGATTGCTCTTGCAAGTGGAACATTTAATCAAGCGGAAATGAATTACTCCACAATTGAGAAAAAATTATTATCTATATATAGTATGGGCAACTAAACATTTTAGACCATATTTGTTCCGTATAAAAGTTCGAAATTGCTTTCTTTGGAAAGGGATTCCGATAGTTTCGTATGTTTTTGCTAAAATCCACTGGTTTAAAACGTTACAGACCATAGACCATTACCATGGTTATTTTCATTAAAACCCTGATATTGCAATTGTGCAGGTGGAAGTCAATGAAGTTCCAGAAACTCGGAATGGCAGCGAAATGGTAAGAAATACAGAAATAAATTCGTTCAAACGAAATATCAATTTGTATTATCAATAGACCTTCTTCGAAAATTGGAAATCCTGGAATTCCCAGCTGATGAAGCAACCAATTAGCGAAGAATTGGAAGTTTCTGGTAAAATTTTCCTTTACCTCTTATAGTGCGAAAATTATGTGTTTTTCAGGAGACGTGCAGCCTCTCAGAAGCAATAGATGAAACACCATAAGGAGAAAATACGATTATAGGTCCCACAACAAGAAAGAGGAAACATAATGTACAAGTGATGCACACAAAATTGCAGAAAAGGGGACAGCAGGAGGGACTACAAAACGACATTTAATTAATTTAATTTAATTAATTAATTATTATTGATTAATTAATTAATTTAATTAAGGGAAAAAACTGCACTAGTGCTACTATAGACGGGTACATTACTTCAAGAACGTGAAGAGAAAAAAAATATGCACGAAACGCAATTGAAAATATAAACGGAAGATGCTAAACTGAAGAGAAAACAACAGGGAGAAGAACATCACATTGAGATGCAAATTTCAATGCCATCTTTGAAAAAATCAAATATCGCTAGATAGAAATCAGTTTTTTTAGAGAATGTTACGAACAATTATGCTTAAGCTAATTTATGAATTAGAAAAATGGGTCAGAATCAAAGACGCACGTACCCTATTTTGCTCAACACTTGTTTGTTGATTTATAACAAGTGATTGTATGTCCCAAGTATTAAGAATTGTAGCATTTATTTCTTGTGGTGGTTCTTGCTCATTTTCATCAATTGCCAAGTTATGTGAAACTGCTGTCGCAATACTCATTGCTTTTGAATGTTCCAATGATACCCTCATACGAGATGATAAAATGGGGAATCTTCTTTTCCAGATTCCATAACACCTCTCTATTGTAAGAAATAAAAAAAACGCGGACGCGGATAATGCTCGGGGAAGTACAGCAAGAGAACGGACAGTTCCTGATGGTCGCTCTCATTGCTCGGGAGAAATTGTCGCTCGGAATTAATTACGTCTTACTTTGTATTCGTTCATTTTTTTTTATTTTGATAAAATCTTACATCAGAAGTGAGATCTAACCTACGTCTTGTGATGGCTGTGCCATTCAGGACAATAAACGATACGAAAATCGATTGTACCAGTGTTTGATAGTGCATTGTGAAACAACTTGCTGAGTGTAGCACGATCAAGATGAACTCAGGAGACACTGAGAATGCGGACAACCCGATGGTGAACCTGTTTAAAGAATTGGTCAAGGCATTGAAGATTCAGAAATCGAGTACCGAACAGGTGGATTTACCTCATTTCCGTTCCAACGCAAACGAATCAAACAAATGGGGGGTTTTGGCATTGTTTGGCACACCCAAGAGAATCGCGATGGATGCTGGAACGACGTTTAGAAATACAACTTTTTCGAAGTATTTAGATGAATGGAAAATTCAGTACCATTTTGTGACTCTTGACATTCATAGAGGTAACGATCAGGTGGAGGATATATGAGTATGATAAGAAATTTGATGAGGATCGAAACACGAATCAAGTCAGAATGGCCGAGTAGTTTGTGGAAGATCTAGTTGGTGCTCAATAATACACATAAGTCGGCCGGATCAACACCATTACAGTTGCTCCTAGGGATACAGAACAGAACATCGCTGATCCAAGTTGTGTTGAGGATGTGTCCAAGGACTTAACACCAATACAGAAGTAGGTCTCTGGATAGGAAAAAGGATCTCCACACCCGAGGTACCCGAGGACCTGGTACTAGCACCTTGTATATACTACAAGGTAAGGTCATGTCTCTGCCTTGTAGGGAGGTTTGGCTTGACCGCCTGGCCTAGAGGAGATAACCTCTTTAAAATCCCCTATTTCTACGGCAACGGGAGGGCGCTTAAGGGATGTAAGGCTGAGGGCGTTCAGTCATTAGTCCTTCCTCACTCTGGAGGCCAGGCAACCCCAGGGGACATTGATTGCCTTCTCCCGGGTAAGGGCGCACTGCCTGGGAGCGACCGACAATTCGACCCAACTCGTGAGAAACTTTATGAATCAGCAACTATCAATAAACAAAAACAAGATGGATAGGAGGGATAAAAGGTCATCGCCTAAAAGAAGGCCCAGTCGAGCAATGGCTACTAATACACCGAACACGGCAGGTGCAAATGGGAACAAATCCGGATCGAGCTCCGATTCAGAGATTTCTGTCAAAAATCAGAAGCAGAAAACTACGCCATTAAAAGCGGCAACCTCAAAGAAGGGTAATAACAAAAATGCTCTGATTCAGGTGCGGACAAAAAGCCTAAAACAAAGTGAAGCACAGACACGTCTGCGGACGATGAAAGTTCTGACTCTGAAAATGACAGTAGCTCGTTGACAAAAGAATGTACGCAAACCGTACAGGACACAGAACAAAAAGCCCCAGAACCAATTGACAGAAACTCCATCAAGATAAGTATGAACAAAATGCTGGAGGCTAAAGCGAAAATAAACGAGGCCATAACTCGTTATAGCGGTGGAAAAGTGCAATTCCACAAGAAAGAGCAAACGGCAGTCCAGACTCAGCTGGGCTGTATGATGGATCATACTCAGCTACTCCTAGAGATTCGGGAGGACGACAAGTCGGTTCAAAAATCTCTACTATCGTAAATAAACCGACAGCAGGAACAAATCGATCTGCTGATCAAGCAGATGATGGACCTTAAGAAAACCTCGAATATAGGACACATGTGCTACAGCTGTAAAGCGAAGTCGCAATCAATACCTCAAGCATCGGTCAGTTTGCAGAAATAATGCAAAAGAAAAAACCTATGCTGTTGTTACAGCTGAGAAAGGCAAAGAGCGGTGGAAAACACCCGAACAAAAGCCAAGACTGCAGACACTTGTAGTGTCAAAGGACCAGAAAGATACCCATATTAAAGTGATAAAAAGCTCAAAGCCGCGACGGGCGCACACTTGATAATGATGGGATGCGGAACATCATCCCGATTGAGGGTGGTAAAGTAATTCTTCACTTTAAAAGTAAAGAACAACAGAGAAAGGTGGAAAAACAATTGGTGAAGTCTGATGAACTGATCTTGCAAAAGAAAAGATCTTTCAAGCCAAAGTTCACCTTAACGGGAATCACAAAGGGATACTCGGACGAGGAGGTGATCGATATGATCCAGGAAGAAAACGAGGACATGAAGCAAGTCCTTGAAACGCACAAAGAAATAAAGATTGTGCACAGGAAGACCTGGCGCAATAACTATAAGGAAAACATCACCTTCGAAACTAATATTTTTAGGGCTTTTGTAAAGAAGCCCTATACTTACATTGACATGATGGCGACAAAAGCCATCCGAGGAAATTCCGGTTGCAATATGCTACAGATGCCATAGGTTCGGCCACGTAGCAAAACATTGCAAGGATGAAGCAAGGTGCCACAGATGCGGAGGCAAACACAAAGGCGCAGAATGCAAGGAGGACGATCTAGACTGTCCGAATTGTACAATTACGAAAATAAATAGGTCAATGAGGTACCACTCAGCGAGAGACATAAAATGTCCGGTATATCAACTAAAAATGAGGACAAGCAACAGGAAGTTGATTATGGACCAAAATCTGCTCGGAATGGGAGTTAAAATCCTCCAAATTAATACTGATAAGGGCAAAGCGGCTACTGCACTACTAGAACCCAAAATTGGAAAGGAAATAGATTTAATATTCGTCCAGGAACCATACAAATTACATCGGAATAATAACAATTACGTAATCTTTAAGCATTCCAAAGAAGCGAAACCTGCCATTTGGTTGCATAAGAAAATGGACAAAAATGTAACATATCGAAGGGACATAAGTAATAATAATTGTGTAAACATGAATATCAATACAGATCACAAGGAAACCCTCGTCAGTTGTCTGTACGACGAACCTGGCGGCAAGGATAATAAAAGACTGCGCGAGTATTCAATCAAGATGAACAACGTGTTCACGAAACCTCATATTATTGCGGGAAACCTGAACGCTCACCACCCCTATGGGGAGGTACAAAAATGACGAAAGAGGAGATAAACTCCTAAACTGAGCGATATCGAACCGTTTCGAAATTTTGAATGATGCCGGTCAAAGACCAACGCTCGAAAGTGCGAATGGATCAAGTTATATAGACATTACAATGAGCCATAAATTATCGGTTAATGACTGGTACGTGCACAATGAAGAGACATTGACTCTTCATAACTACATCACCTACAGAAGTGAACATAACCTGTAGCATAAGTCAAGCTGTTGAATATGACTTCCAGAACACGGATTGGGAGAAACTGAGGAAAATAATAAAGCAGTGCATAAATAGGACGGATTGGTCATTAACAAATGCGACTGAGGTTGAAGAGTCTGCTGGAAAACTGCAGAATATATGCGCAAAGTGTATAGAAACCATATTAAAACGGTCATCACCGATAGCTATCATCAAGAATGGTGGGATGACAATCTGCAGCAGTAGAGGTCAAACACCAAGAAACTGCGGCGCGAAATGCAGAGCAATAGGGACCCAGTAACATAAGAAAGGCGAAAGATACAGGCAATCGAAAATGGCATTCAATGAAATGATTAAACAGAAAAAACGTGAATTCCTACAAAATGAAATCGAAACAATATTTGACACAAACCCGTGGAACAAGGTCTGGAAAATTCTAAGGGGTCGAAATAAAACACACGCGAAACGCAATATTGAGAAAGAGGATGGTAGTTATACTGTTGATGAAATGGACAAGACTGAATATCTACTTGATCAGTATTTCCCAATTGATAAGATCGAAGATGACTCGGACGAAATGGCAACCGAAATTGTTTATGTTTCCGAGCGCGAAACTTACAAACCGAAAATAAACTACAATTTCCATAGCAATGTCGAGATATCAACTTTATATCATAGCGGAGGTTTCCGGAACGACGGAAAAACAACGATCTTGAAAATAAAAAGAATTAGAGCGGCAGATGACGAAACTTGGTATAATTTTCCTGACGAATTTCAGAGTTTGAATAGCCATGGCACATTAATGGATCTTCAACCTATTAAAAGTGCTGTAAATTCTATAAAGTCAAGAGGTCAGTACAGGACAGTTAATGCAAAATTTTCTCCGGAGATAGAGCGGAATTACAAGGACGATGACGGTAATTTTATTTTTAAAAATGTTCTGTTGGCTGAATATCAACCTTCGCGATCTCAAACGTCTGAATCTGGTTCCGAAATAAATGATTTGATAGCTAGTCTTAGCAGATTAGTTGACAAAAAAAGATTCCATAGAAGAAATAATGAAACATTTTTGGTAGAGAAATTTTCAACTAAAAATAAAAACGTTGCTGCATGGATCGATAATTTTGAACGAGAGGCAGCAAGATTTTCATTAGACGGATCGACGCTAATTGAAGTGTTTCGTTTATGTCTTGATCAGTCAGTAATTGATTGGTTTTGAATACACAAAAGAAATTAGGTATTGATGCTGATTGGAGATTATGGAAGGAAGATTTAGTATCCACTTTTCACGATATTTCTTGGAAACCGGTGCGTTTTGCATACCATTTCAGATATTTAAATGGTTTTTATATTGATTTCGTTTTGAAAAAAGAAAGAATGATTTTGGAGCTCGATCAAGAAAGCTAAATCTTATTGTATTGGGTCTACCCAGCCAGATTCAAAATTTACTTAATCGATCTTCTGTTACAACAGTCAGCGCTCTAATTCAAAAACTTAAAAAATTTGATGGTGAATCAATGAAATACATCCAGGGTCCAGAACTAGTTTTCCACAAGCCGGCCACCAGAGGATCAGTCGAAAAGACTAGAAAGGTGTCTGTTAGTGACCATAAACCATGTCCTATTTGCGAGAAAAACAACAGAGGTATTAGATATCATCCAGAAAATTTGTGTTGGTTCCGTGGTAGAAGTGAGAATAAATTCAAAAGTGTGAACAATTTAGAAATTGAATCTGATCTGAACTCTGTAATGACAGAGAAAAAAAAACTTGCATTGATACCGTTGATCAAAATCGGTTTACTGATTAATAATAAAGAAGAATGTTATGGAATATACGACTCTGGTTCCAATATCTCCCTATTAAATTTTGAGTTTTTGGTAAGAAATGATGTTCCAATTCATAAGACAGAAAACAGTAAATTGAGAATGGTCGGCTGTATAGGAAATGTGTATGGCAGTGTTAAACTTGATATTAAAATATTGAACATTAGGCATAACGTCTTAGTCTTCGTCATTAAAAATAGAGCTTTTGATTATGATTTCCTCATTGGGTTGGATTTAATAAAAAAATTTAGATTATATCAAAATGATAACTTAGAAATTTTTCAGAGCAGTTGCAGATTTTCCCAAACTAACTATAATTTTAAAAATCCTCTTTCGGTTAATTTCGATGAGTTTATTAAGGTAGAAGATTTTCGCACAAATTTGGATCATTTAGATATTGTAAAAAAGGGAATTGAGGATATCATTATTAAACATAAATCAGTTTTGCTAGAAATAAATTTGATATCAGTACTGTTTGTGATTACGAAGCTAGAATAAAATTAATAGAACATAGATATATCTCAAAAAGCCGTACAGATGTTCTATTCAAGACCAAAAAGAGATTGACTCCCAAACTACAAAATTATTAAAAGCTGGTCTCATCGAAGAGTCCACTTCTCCTTTTGCAGCACCTGTCACCTTAGTATATAAAAAGGATGAAAATAAAGAAAGCAGGCTCTGTATAGATTTCACAGAATTAAACAAACTGATCGTACCCGAAAGTCAGCCATTTCCGGTGATAGGCGATATAATCGTTAAGGCGAGAGATTGTAATTGGTTTTCAGTTTTTGACATCAATAGCGCTTTTTGGTCTATTCCTTTACGTAGCAAAGATTATTATAAAACACAATGGACATTATAACTGGAAATGTTTGCCTTTGGCTGAAGACCAGCGATTTTCCAAAGAATTTTGAGAAATATTATTCGTAGAAATGGACTGGATAACTTTTGCGTTAATTACAGTGACGACATTTTGGTTTTCTCTGAATCATTTGATGATCATTTGAAACATATTGACAAATTATTGTCAGCTATAGTCAAAGAGGGGTTCAGGCTTAAGCTGGAGAAATGTAATTTTGCAAGCAACAGTGTGAAGTATCTCGGCCATATCATAGAGAGAAACATAACTAAACCCATTGATGATAATGTACTTCCCATAAAAAAATTTTCAATACCTAAAAACAAGAAAAATATCAGACAATTCTTGGGCAAAATAAATTTCTACCGCAGTTATATTCCTAAAGTTACGCAGATTCTTGAACCTTTCCATAGTTTACTTCGTAAAAATGTTAATTTTGAGTGGACGGAGGAGTGCCAGCGCAGTTTTCATACTCTGAAAGAATATTTGAGCTCGCAACCTTGTTTGGCTATTTTCAGTCCGGTCAGAAAAACAATTATACAAACGGATGCAAGTATATTTGGAGTAGGGGCAATATTGAAGCAAGAACAAGACGACGGTACTTATAAACCTGTAGCTTACTTCTCAAAAAAATTGAACGAACAGCAAAAACGTAAAAAGGCTGTGTTTTTGGAATGCCTAGCGATCAAAGAGGCTTTAATGTATTGGGCATTATTGGCTCATTAATGTCAATTTTGTTGTTCATACAGACCACAAACCCTTAGAAAATCTGAAGACAAAATTTCGTGCTGATGAAGAAATGGGTCAAATGATATTTTATTTGTCGCAATATAACTTTAGTATAAAATATGTACCCGTTAATTCCAATTTAGAAGCCGACTGTCTTTCACGAAATCCAGTTGTGGAATCATTTGAAGTTGTGGATGATTTTAAGCTGGTAAATTTTGTCAATGTCGAGAAATAATTGTAGATCAAAGTAAATTCAAAGACGATCCGCCGGATATCCGTTTAGTTAAAAGGCGATATTCTTTATACTCGAAGAAACAAAAATCATAAAATATTTATTTTAACAAAATTCTGTCGAAATTTAATTGAAAGAATTCACAAAAATTTGGTCATATAGGCTCAAAACAAATTGAGCTAAAGATAACACCATTTTATTTTTGCAAAAATATGGGAAAATTGATAAGACAATTCTGTCATTCGTGTGAAGTTTGTATAAAAATAAATCTCGTACTTCTTTTCTTTATGGTCATATGTCGCAACTAGGTCCTGCCACAAGTCCTTACGAAGTTATGTCTCTCGATGCAGTAGGAGGTTTTGCTGGCAATAATTCTTCAAAGCGTTTTCTACATATTCTTGTTGATCACTTTACACGTTATGCCTTCATTCTTACATCCAAAACTCAAAAAGCCCGTGATTTTATAACACTTGTAAATAAAGTCTTAGCAAAGGGTGTTAAAATAGGAACCCTTTTGACCGATCAATATAGTGGAATTAACTCAAATGAGTTTAAAACATTTCTGGAAGAAAACCACGTAAATTTGGTTTTTACAGCGGTAGACTGCCCGTTTTCTGATGGGATGAATGAACGTCTGAATCAGACAGTTAATGAAAATTGTTCAAATCGGAATAGACCTTGGTCCATCATTGCAGAGGAATGTGTTATGGAATATAATGATACCATCCATACTTCCACTGGGTTCAGCCCAAACTATTTGTTGAACGATATACATTTTGGGATTGTTCCGAGTGGTTGTAAATTTGTAAAGAGAGATCTGGATAAAGACAGAATGAAGGCGTTAGAAAATTCTCAAAAGATACACGGGATTAATAAACAAAAATTTGACAAAAATCGGAAACCATCCTCTTTTATTGTAGGGGATCTGGTCGATGTGTCACGTGGAAATAGTCTTAACCGAAATAAATTAGATAAAGTTCGAGCCGGTCCTTTCAAAATCTTGAGAAAGTTTTCGGACTCTATGTATGAGGTGGGTTCAGGATATCAGAAGGCTGAATCTAATCTTTTCCATGTACCAAAACTTTATCCAGTTCCCCCTAGCGGTGTTGGTTGATGTCTCTATGAGTGGGGATGTAAAGTAGGACTCTGTCGTACTTCGAATGACTACTTGTATTGTTTATACGGGTTTTTATGCGGGACGAGTATTATCGTTGTGGACATCTACAACATTACTAACCTTTTCCATCTGAGAATCAGCGTCGAATCCCTCAGACGAAGCAATGAGCCGACTCAATGCCACCGCTGCCAGCTTTTCGGTCATTGCCAAAACAAATGTAGCGCCCCATTTAAATGCGTCAAATGCGGTCTAAATCACGCCACTATCGACTGTTAAAAACCATTAAATGTTCCCCCTCGCTGTGCAAACTGCAAAGGAGAACACAATGCCAATGCGCGCATTTGTCCCATGCGACCCAAACCACGATCCAACACAAACCCCGCCGTTCGCCAACCGCGCAGGTTGGCCCCGATAGATCCCAACAAATTCGTTTGGGATGGCAAAAATTCGACAGTCAAATCCAGCGCCCAAAGCGCAGCTCAATTAGAAATGCAGGCCCTTATGTCGTCCATGATGCAGCAATTTCAAACGCAACTCCAATCTTTGCTCAAAGCGCAATTCAATTCACTAGCCGGCAACGTTCAATCAATTGCCTAGATCCTACAACCCCACGTCTCTAAAATTACTTCTTGGATTGGCAAAACCAATCATCTCAACCGGAAGAATGTGAGTATAAAAAACTGCGATTAACGAAGAAGACAGAACCAATGAAGAGGCAAGCAGAACTGGAATTGAAAAACAATTACGACAGCCTAGCAATAGAAGTTTATGGGGATGTGATAACCGAATCTAACAAGGAAGAGGAAATGGTGAACAACACAGCCGACAACCAGGGAAGGAGCATACCACCGCACCAAAGGTAACGCTTCTTCTGTATACAGTTTTGAATACAAAATCGCGCCTATTATTATACGTGACAAATCAAAATGGACAAATATCCAATTCCGGACCGCGTGTAACATTTTGGCGCCCAACGTGGGGCTAAATCCTGATCGATTAGAGGACGTCCGACGGCGCCCCCGAACAACAACCAGGCCCAGCCGGCATCGTAGACTGACCAAGGTTTACCACGCAGTTCTGGGAACTGCTCATCGACCAAAATCCCAGTGGCGCCCAATCCATTCAAACAACTACCAACATTGTCGATATGGGAAAGACTAAAGCACCCGTAAAGAACCGTCGACACCAGTGACAGCCATGAAACAATCCGAGGTGTCAACTCCTGTTTCGAGGGGGATCGAGCTCCGAAAACCACCAACATTTGCGGGCAAACCGACCCAATGCCCGGAGGAAAAATTCCTGGCGAAATTCGAAAACTACGTCCACGCCGCAGGCTTCGAGGACGAAGAGGATCGGCGAGACCTGCTGCTCCAATGTCTCGAAGGGGCGGCATCCAAGGCACTGTCTGCCTTCCCGACTGGAGAGATGGCCTATAAAAACGTCGTCAGAATGATCTGCCGAAAATTCAGTGGTCCAGACTAGCTTCGGTCACTCAAGCAGCAGTTCTACCGCGAGGTGCAGCGCGACGACGAGCCAGAGGACTTCTTCATAGTGAACAAATACGTTCTGGCCCAACGAATCTTCCCGGAGGACTCGGAGACGGAAGTAACAGAGCGTATCATCGGTCTCGAGGCTTCTCGAGGCCCGAGGTTTCATCAGGCCACATAAGCCAAAGACCATCGAGGCTGATGGATTTGGCAGAGGCAATCGGCCCGTCAGTGCGACAGCTGAGGAAAGCAACTCCGACGCCCAAGCCTGCCGTCACAAGGACCGAGCCACCACAGTATCGCCTGTGCCCCGGCCGCACTTACATGAGAATTGCCCGACCCGCCGTCAGCCGGAAAACTGCTAGACGGCCGGCCCGAACGGACAAGTCGGCCAACATCGCAGTCGGGTAGCCTCACAGCCACCACGATGGGATACTCTAGCAGCCCCCGCCTGCAGGTACGCATATGTTCGCGAATGATGACCTCCCTCGTAGACACCGGGTCCCACGCGAACATCATCCGCTCCGACCTTTTACCCACGGACGTCTCCCGAAGCCAACAGCACTCAGCATCGTCACCCTTTCCGAGAACACCCTGGACGTCGTCGGCACGGCTACCGTCCCGATCCAGCTGGAAGACGTCACCATGGTGCGAACTTCCGCCGTACCCTTATTACTGGGTAATAAGTTTATATAATAGGTTTATTATATACTAGTATTCCCTGTCTAACTCTAAGTAGTCTGATAGTTTTAGTAAATTTGTTAGGAAATAACCAGTTGGCTGTTGTACGTTGTCAAAAATAATAAAAGTTCTCAAATCGTATTGTAAATAGCTTGTAAAATAGCTCTTTAGCCCTATATATGTGAAGTAAACTTTTCTTATAAAATAACAAGAACTAAAAATACGATAAAAAGTCATTGGCATCATCTTCGTGAGCATCATCAGGGCGTTTTTGATGAAATGTGTGCGTTCATCAGAGAAAATGTAATTGAAAAAGGAAGGATTTATTTTTAACTTACCTTCACAGACATTACATGGAACTGTTTGAAGAAAGTACAGCAGACATTCCTGAAAAATGTCAGGAAATTTTACACCGCATAATTTAGAGGTGAAAATAATGAAAGTATTTAGTAAAGATATTAAATTTTTCCATGAATAATAAAAAATATTAGCTTCAAAGCACATAAGTAGTATTGATGACCAATCATTTCAAAATTTAAAAACGAAGACATTTTAAATTCTGCTGCTTTGATTTTAA
>JAIFOV010000207.1:0-43085 GCA_020654155.1 Novius pumilus
TGAATAAATTGTGCGATAGGGTGGTAATATTAGGTAACTTTAATATACCATTTAATGCTCCTGATAGAAATTGCAGATTGTTCCTTGATTCCATAGTGGAGAATGGTTTTGAACGAACTGTCTTTTTGTCCACTAAAGGCTACAACTATATAGACAATGTATCTGTGAATTCTTCTTCAGATCATTTGTGTTCTCGGGTAGATGATTTTGAGCTATTTGACCATAGGGCTCAGTTGGTCGCCCTGAATTTTCCTACTGGGACTGTATGTGACTGTGTAGGTAAAATGGCGAGAAATGTTTTCCTGATGAAATTATTGGCAAACCGTTTATCTACTGCTGTATTAAGGACAGTGGAGTCGCTATTGAGGTATGCTGGTTTCGCGTGGAAGAATTATTCTTCGTCCTCGGGAATTTTCACACTACAGAGAAGGGCCATTCAGATAATATCAGAATCATGTTACAACGAGGATGGTAAGAGAATGTTTATTAAACATAAAATATTAACATTGCCAAGCCTTTACATTCTTGAGAGTTTGAGATTTGCTCATGCAAATGGGGGTTCTTCTCGGAGTTTGGCAGTATTCACAATTAATCCACCAGGTTTGGATATTTTTTGCGATCTGACGTGTGCAGACTAAGTACTACACAAAAGGGGTTCTTGGATATGGCAGTAAAATTCTATGACAAAATTCCTTCTGAGACTCGCGAATTGACACTCCCAGAATTCACTGCGAGGGTTAAACACTTTTTAGTAATGTCCACATTCTACGATCTAGATGATTTTCTTAATTGTTCTCTGTGTCTTGGTGCGGTTACGTGATGGTCCTTGTTTATTCTTGATAAATTTTTCTGTCGTATGTGTATGATATACCTGACACAATGTTTTATTTATATTTAAGTTCCTATTTATATATGCATATGTTTGTATTACAGATTTGTGTATGGATATGTCATGTATATTGTAAGGCACGAATAAAGATTATTATTATTATTAATATTATCCTGACTGCTCTCAGAGTGTTTCTCTGGATAATCATTTGTGCGGCCAAACGGCAAGCATCAAATAATAGTTTATACCGAACCTAGAAACTTTCGCACGATACTGCAGGTGCTCAATATGCAGCATTTTTGCAGTTCCGGATAGGTGTTAGAGTTCAATTACAACGTTTTTATATTTGGTTGTAGCGTGCGCGGTATTATTCCCACTGATGACAATGTTATTGGAACCGTTGTCACTTTTTCCAATCCCCACATACTCTTGCTTTCCACAGCCAAATCAAAATACTTTCATATCTTCTCTTCGTCAGTAGAGTGGAGATTGTGTATTGGGAATTGCTGTATCTATAATCAGAACAGATCTTATACACTTATCTGTTAATAAAATATCTGGCCTATTGTTATGTATAGTCTTAAAATAGTCCGATCCAAATAAAATTTATGTGAGCTCCTTTCAAATACAACCTCAGGACTGCATTTATAGTACGGTACCGTGATTTCCAACAAATTGTCTAGCTTTGCCAGCTTTTGATGCATTATGCTGTCGACTTGAACGTCGATTTTTGTGGTCCATTTGAGGAAGCTTTGTGTATCCAGCTGTTATGTGTTGCACAGTTCCTGACGCTGCTCCGCAAGAACGACATCTATCATCCACCGCAGTACCATCCTTGATTATGTATTTCCTGTAGTTCTTAGTTGGGATAGCTTAATCTTGGACTGCTATCAAAAATCCTTCAGTTTCTGGATACAGTCCTGAGTGATCCAACCAGCTATTGGAAGCTTTGGAGTCTATGTGTGGTTGACTTATTTCATTTATATTATTATAATTTTTGTTTATTGAATTTCAAAGAAGTTTTACATTGAGTAAGAACTAGGAAATAGTTACATTTCAGATATCGTGCCACTATGGACCGTTGAGCACTTTTCGTACTATGGAGCATGTTTGGATGACTGTGCTTTGTTGAGCCTTGAAGATGACACTTCGCGGTATACCAACTTCCCACGCCTTTTTCGTAGTCTGCTTACTGACGAGACCATTGGCGCTGATGATGATGGGAATGATAAATACTTTGTCAAGGTTATACAGGATCTTCATTTCTCCTGCCAATGCTAATTTGCTAATCTTCTCACCTTCTTTCTGCTCAAAGTTATGATCTGCAGGGTGTGCTCCATCAATGAAGTATCTCGTATTTTTTTCTTCATTAATGTAGGTGATGTCAGGTCTATTGTTTCTGACAAACGCTTCTGTTTGCAGGGTTCTGTTCCAATAGAGTTTCGATTTGCTATTGTCTAGTACAGGTGGTGGTTCAAAATTGTAGTATGGTTGGGCTTCTACTTCGTGCTTGTCTTTACGAGCTAAGAACAAGTTTGCAGGTTAAGGTCATGCCTTGTGAGATAATCTGATGAGGCTAGTGTAGTACACCCGGTAGTTACGTGTTGAATTGTTTCCCCAGGTTTACCACAAAGCCGGCATCTATCGTTTTCTATTCTAGGGTCTCGAAGTATATACTTTTTATAATTATTAGTAGCAATCACCTGATCATGAATTGCACAAAGAAATCCCTCTGTCTGACGAGACAGATTGCCGTTTACTAGATATCTTGTGCTTTCTAATGTGTTCGTTTTTTCCAATTCTGCCGCATATCTTCCATGGAGTTCTTTAGCTTTCTATGCCGCTTCTCTCTCTTTTATTCGGTTTGGAGGCTTCCTCCTGGCCTGGCTTTTATGCCAGTTTTAAGGGCGTAAGTCTTCGTCTGCTTCCAGAATCATCTTCAATATAAGGCCTCGCTGTTTCACTTTTTCGAAATAGTTTTGTAGTTTGATGTTTTGTGTTACCCATTGCCCTTCGATGTTTATCAGTTCCCTGCCTCCGTTCCTTCTCAGTAGATATAGCCTCTCAACACTCGAATTCTTGTTATGTGTTCTGAACTTGGTCATCATAGTTCTTGTAATTCTAAACCTTTAACATCCGTTTCTATCCATTGAATTACACCCATAGAGTAGGTGACGACAGGAACACATTGGTTTTTATGGCCGTAATCAAATTTCTGCTGTTCAATCCACTTCTCAATATCTTCTTCAATCTAGTTTTGTTATTTCATTGTTAGTTTTTTCTTCATGTTTCCATGATTGATATTGAGTTATTGTTCTAAGCCAAGATATTTGTAATGTTCTTCTTCATCTAGGGTTTCTATTGAAATTTGAACAATCATGCACTCAATGGTTGAATATTTATCACTTTCCCTCTTTTTATTTAGATCTGAGCACATTTCTCGAGTCCAAATTCCATCCCAATATCATAAGTGATTTTCGCAACAGTGTTCATTATGTCCATATTGTCTTTCAACCGAGTTCTAACTTCGAATAACACACTTCTGCACGGTATATCTTTTTTTTTGGGTACCGGTGCTGACATTTTTGAGAGAAAAGGAATTATCGCACGGTGTATTTTTTCGACTTGTCGATTGCTCAATAGAAATCCCCGCAGTAATCAAAACATGCTCGATATTCTAATATCGATAGAAATCTCAAATATCGTTAGAAGTGAAAGCTGTATCCGGCTCTGAAATAATCCTACCGAATTGCCGAAAACGCGAGCTTGGCAACGAAGTTGATGGATCACCTCAGAACGAATTTGGAGAAGGTGTCTTTTACCACTATGATGTGATTATATTATCAAATAGATTTTGGTTTATCGTAGTTGTCGCGCGGGTTTTTACTGAGGGTAGCGCAATTCGTTGACGATGCTCGTCGAGTAAAACGCAAAGATATGCGGGTACAAAAGGTATATTGACTCATTCCAAATACAAAAATAGTACTCCAATAGCTTCTAACATCGGAAAGTTCAAAAGAATATTGGAATGGGATTTTAAGATATAAAATACAAAAAATGACTCATAACGCGCCCTTCGTTACTTGGAATATTTTTCAAGTATTACAAATACCGGTGGTACGCGCAAATCGGGGTCGTTTCCACAGGACTATCTACTACAGGACTGCGGAGCGAAACCTTTTTGGTACCGAGGAAACTTCGACTCCCTTTCTATGAGTATCCGGTAACGGATCATTTCCAAGAATTCTGTTTACATTGCAGTTTTCGGTACATGAGCCGCGTATAATGATACTTCATGTCCGCCCAGAATTCCTGGCATCCGCCGGACGTTTCTTATTTCGATGGACAAGGCGAATGAATTTTCCCAATGATGGAACATTTCTGATGGAATATTTCTTTGGTGGCCTAGCATTCGGCGCACCATTTCCCCATTCCTAAGGGAACCGATTCTTGTGTGACATTTGCCCCTTCTTCGAAGGAGGCTTTGCCCCGAAGACTGAACAATTATAAGTTGAACAATAAAAAATAAAAAATGAAACGATAACAAAAAAAAAACCCCCTCCAAAAAAAAGGGGCCCCCCCCCCGGGAAAAAAAAAAAACCCCCGGGGGGCCCCCCAAAAAACCCCCCCTTTTTTTTTCCCCAAAACCCCTTAGGGGGGGCCCCAAAAAAAGGGGGAAAAAAAATTTAAAAAAAAAATTTTTTTAATTTGGTTGAAAAGGCGGGTTTTTAAAATTTTCAAAAAAAAAAAAAAAAATTTTTTTTTAAAAAAAAAATTTTTTAAATTTGCCCCGGGGGGTTTTCAAAAAAAACCCCCAAAAAGGGAAAAGGAAATTTTTCCAAAAAAATTTTTTTTTTCCCATTTTAAAAAAATAAATTTTTTTAAAAAAATTTTTTTCCCCCTTTGGGGGGGGGTTTTTTAAAAAACCCCAAAAAAAAGGGGGGCCCCGGGTTTTCCCCCCAGGGAAAAAAAAAAAAAACCCCGGGGGCCCCCAAAACCCTTTTTAAAAGGGGTTAAACCCCGTTAAAAAAAATAAGGGGGGAAAGGGGGGGGGGGCCCCCCAAAAAAATTTTGGGGTTTTTTTTGGGGGAAAAAAAAAAAAAACCCAAAAAAAAAAATTTTTTGGAAACCCCCCCAATTTTTGGGGGGGAAATTAAAAAAATTTTTGGGGGCCCGGGTTAAAATTTTTTTTAAATTTATTTTTCCTTTTTCCCCAAAAAGGGTTTTTCCTTTTTTTTTTTTTTTTTTTTTTCCCCCGGGGGGGCCCCCCTTTTCGGGGGGGGGCCGGTTTGGGGTTTTTTTTTTTTCGGTTTTTAAAGGGGGGAATTTTTTTTTTCCGGGAAGGTTGGGAAATTAAAAAAAAAATTTTTCCGGGGAAAAAAAAAGGGGGTTTTTTTTTTTGGGGGGGGAAAAAAAAAAAAACCCCCCTTTTAAAAGGGAAAAGGGGGAAAATTTTTTTGGGGGAAAAAAACCCGGTTTTTTGGGGGGGGGAAAACCGGGCCCCAAAATTTTTTTCCCCGGGGGGGGGGGAAAAAAGGGGGGGGGAACCCCAAAAGGGGGGGGGGGGAAAAAAAATTTTTTGGGGCCCCCTTTTTGGTTTTTTAAAAAAAAATTTTTAGTTTTGGGGGGGTTGGTTTTTTTTTTTTAAATTGGGTTTTTAAAAAAAAAAAAAAATTTTTTTTTTTTTTTTAAAACCCTGAAGGGGCCCCCCGGGGTTTTTTTTTGGGGCCAAAATTTTTTAAATTTGGATTTCCTTTTTTGTTTGGGGGGAAAAACCCTTTTTAAAAAAAAAAATTTTTTTGGGGGGAAAAAAAATTTGGGTTTTTGGGGGTTCTTTTTTTTTTTGGGGGAAAAATTTTTTTTGGGTTTAAAAAAATTTTTTTTCCCCGGGGGGGGAAAAAAAAGGGGTTTTTTCCCTTTGGGAATTTTAAAATTTTTTCCCCCCGGGTTTTTAAAAAAAAAAACCCCGGGGAAAATTTTAAAAAACCCCAAAATTGGGTTTTTAAAAATTTTTTCCCCAAAAAAAAAAACCCCTTTTGGAAAAATAAATTTTTTTCCCCCGGGGGGGGTTTTGGGTTTTTTTTTTAAAAAAAAAATTTTTAAAAAAAAAAAAAAAAAAAAAACCCTTTGGGGAAAAAAAAAACAAGATTTTTGGGGAAAGGGGGGTTTTTTTTTGGGTTTTTTTTGGGAAGGGGCCCGGTTTTGGTTTTGGGGAAAAAAAAATTTTTTTTGGGGGGGGTTTTAAAATTTTTTGTGGTTTTAAAAGGGGGTTTTTTGGGGGCCCCCTTTTTTTTCCCAAAAAAATTTTGGGCCTTTTTGGGTTGTTTTGCTTTTTTGGGGGAAAAAAGGGGGGGATTTTTTTTTTTTTAAAAAAAAAGGGGTTTTTTAAAATTTTTTTTTTTTTTTTCCAAAATTTTTTTCCTTTTTAATTACCCTTTTTTTAAAAATTTTAAAATTTCTTTTAAAAAGGGGAAATTTTTTTTTCCAATTTAAAATTTTTTTTTAAAAAAAGGGTTTGGTTGTTTTTTTAAAAAAAAAAAAAAATTTAAACAAAAAAAAAACCCCAAAAAATTTGGAAAAAAAAAAAAAAGAGAAAAATTTGGGGGTTTTAAAAAAAAATTTTTTTTAAAAAAATTTTTCCCCAAAAAAACCAAAATTTTAATTTTAAAAACCAAAGGAAAAATTCGAAATTAAATATTAAGTGTTAATTATTCATACTTTTCAACACATTCAGCAATTCAACATCGGTTTTTCAGTATTGACCACTCATAATTCGCGGTTTGAAGATCATGTAAATATCCTTTCCGATTATATTTGCACCCGTCTGACGGCGCCAAGATCCCATGTTGATGAAACATGAGAACCAAGATAAGAAATGCATTGAACAATATTTAGACGCAGACCTGACACGATTCAGGGTCGAGAGTTGAGACGAGCGCAAAGGCGGCGAACCGCTGCCGATGTGGAGTGACGTCACAACGACCGTTTTCGCTTCGTCGTCGGATGCCTAATTTAACAGCAAATATCTCGGAAACTATGAGACGTATCAAAAAAATTTTTCCACACTACCTTTTCATTCGTTATGAGGTTTAGTATAAGGTGAAAACTGAAAATTGCTGGTATTCTCTATTGAGGATCCGAAAAGCTCAAGAAGAAACCGAGAAAAGGGCAGCTAAACGAGAAAACCTACCGTACGAGCTGAAACTCATGCTGGAAAAGAATAAAGAAGCCAAAAAGAAATACTTAACGACAAAACCATCCTCAACACGCTCACAAACAAGGTTAAAGCGGAGATGAAAATCTTTAGGAACGAAAAATGGGACCAGAAGTCTCTGGTCCCATTTCATCCTGTAGTCACAGGAATTGAACATCGAAGACAATTCCCTATGGCAGATGGCGGCCAGTCTCACCGGAAAAGAGAAAAATCTTCCATCCCATATCTGAACCCAAAGGACGCCAAGTACGTGATGATAAAAGAAAAAGCAGACTTGTTTTCGGAATTACTGAAGGATCGCTTCAAACCAAACGATCGCATCAGAATGGTGACAACAAAAGTTACCAATCTACAAGAACCTGATGACGAAAAAAAAAAAGAGAAATGTCAGAATCGTGACAAAAGTCACAGCACACCTGGCAAACAAGAAAACGATCCAGTAACAGAAAACGAAATCCAAGAGCTGATACAGAACCTCAAACCAAGGAAAGCACCGGAAAAGACAAAGTGGACAATTGGGCTCTGAAAAATCTACCGCAAAAGAAGTAGAAGAAACCACAGAAATCAGCAGAGCTGTATTTCCATACGTTCCCAGATGTCTGGAAAACTGCAGAAACAATCATGCTGTACAAAAAAGGCAAACCAAGGAATAACCTGGCCAACTACAGACCAATTACCCTGCTGCCAGCCTTAAGCAAAATAACCGAGAGAACAATGTACAAGAGACTACTGAAAACAAGTAAAAGAAAAGAGCCCGAAGCACCAATGTAATTTCATGGAAAAACATTCCACATTTATCTCAGCTATAGACAAAAAGAATCGCTGACGAAACAAATGCAAGAACACATGGACACACTGATGACTTACTTCAACAAATGGGGTATCAAAGTCAATGAAAAGAAAACGATGGCCGTCTACTTCGACTCTAAACAAGCAAGAAGGAACAAACCGAAGGAAGTCGAAATAAAGGAACGAAACTCGAGTGGAAAAAAGAGTTAAACTACCTCGGAATCACCATCGATGAAAACCTAAAAATGGCGCCACACCTGAGAGAAAAGCGAAAGAAAGCGACGCAATACTCTACCCTATCCTAAACAAAAACAGCCAGAAGGACATCGACAACAAGATGAAAACCATCATTATTCCATTTATCACCTACGGAAACGAGATCTGGGCCTTCCATGAATCACCCGCAAAAAAGAAACTCCAAAGAACGTTCAACAAAATGACGAAAATGGCCATAGGAGCTTCATGGTACATCTCAAACGGACAAATTCGAAACGAAACGAAAATGCCGACACTTGAAGTCGTTGCGAACGAAAAGCGATAAAATGTGCTGAAAACGATAGCAAACCACGAAAATGAAGAAATCAAAAAGATTTTAGAAATTGAAAGCAAGGGTAGAAAAAGAAAAATGACAATTGCATCGTGGAAACGACACAATGAGCAAACTAAAACAACATTCCGGATAAAAAACCGAGATCGGAAGTGGAAGTTGGCACTGATTCCTCTACGGAGGCGGATTCGCCGGGTCAAACCGGTGATTTTCGAAGTAGGTGTTCGACGGAAACAGAAAATGTCAACAGTGGGCTGAATGCCGTGGAGCGGCAGATGTCGGTTGAAAACACCCCCATTCTATAGTAAGCCCTGGTCAAGGTTTTAAATTCGGTAAAATCGACTTCGTAGAAAAAATGGGCAAAAACACGAAAGGGGCAAAGGAAGAAATTTCAGTCCCCAAATAAAGACAAGGATTCCTTAGGCTTGAACCTTTGTCGAGCTTCGCTGACCCTAATTTATCAGACATTTCAATCAATAGTTTGCCACGTTGGCAGCTGTGGCAGAGATACATTGGGATTATTGGAAAAGATGGAGTCAAGAATATTTGCACACATTTCAACAGAGAGCAAATTGGACAAAAAATTCATCTCATGTCAAACTGAATGCCTTGATGCTCATTAAACATGACAATAGACCTCCTCTTAATTGGTATCTTAGACGTGTGATTGGGTTGCATCCTGGATCCTAGATGAATCGTTCGCGTGGTTAGTTTGAAAACACCTGAAGGATAGTTGCAATGTCCAGTTGATAAAATTTGTCCGTTATCGGGACAGTAATTTAGTTTTTTTTTGCATTATTCAGTATGAAATCTTCTTTCGTTCGTTAACGTATTATTTTTTTTTTATTTTACCTTTGTTATTTTAAAAATCAGTTTTTGAATCCGTTAGTTTTATCTTTTTTATTTTCGTCGAATAACCGTGGAAATTTCGATTTTCAAATTTAACGCACGTGGTTATCATAGTTTGCAATTTGCCGACATACATGTGCGGGGGGTCTTGATCAGCTAGCATAGTGTGTTCGCGAAGAAATCACCGTGGTAATATCATCTAACATTCGTACGGCGCTAATTTAATCCTTTCGAAAATTTTCCGTCTTCGGGGGCGCCCTCCAGCATCCAATCGTCCAACTGGAAACCCAAGGTAAGTGGGGTGCGATTTCGAAATTCGTATTTTTTTTTTGTTATTCGTAAATCGATGTTTACATAGTTGATCAATTTAAGTTCCAATAGCGAACAAAAGTGCTCACTAGACGTCTGGATCGCACCTTGCTTTTTAACATATGAATATCGGTTTTGTGGTTGTCGGGCGTAATTTTATTCTAAATATACATAGAAAGAATGAACCAAAAAGTTCCCATATTTTCGTAATAGCGAGGAACTTTAAGAGAAGAGGGCAAGCTAGGATTATTATAGAATCCATTTAAGGCGTTATAAAAAATATTTGACGCCTGGCATGAAATTGATAATACTCTAAATTCATAAAATACACTGATAATATAAACGGCGGCATCATACATTCCCTGATACAGTGGCGGACTAAGCAGGAGGCGGGAAGAGCGGCCCCGACCAGAACCTCCGGACTTGAAGGCCTCCCGAATGCCACCATGCAGCCTGATCAAATTCCAAACAAGACTTTAACAATGTGTTGAGTCCTACATAATTTCATGAAGATCAAAACACTATAGTCATCTATACTTTTTACGCGATACCATTATTCTTTTAACTCTGCTGAACGTGTTTAATACGCTGAGGGAATTCCCCTTTCCCAGGAATCCCCCAATGAATCAAGTGCATTGTCCATAGTGCAAAAAATTCACTTCTGTACGCCCACACTTACGTTCGCTTCAATCAATTTACGTCGAAAATTAAATATTGGCCTGATTTACAATCAAACAAATTTCACTACTTTGAAATTTAATAGTTTATTAGTTTGTTCTGATATTGTCGCGAACGGTTAGGACTTTTGTCAAACCGTTAAGTAATAAACGCGATCTTATTTCAAAGGTATCTCATTGACAGTGCATAAAAATGAATGAATTCACAAATGGGTTAGTGCATTTTCGAAAAAGTGAGTAATTCTCCTTCAATTTACGACAGTAATAATAATATATAACATGTATGTATAATAATAATAATAATAATATAAGAGTACCTAGATGACCGAGCTTCGCTCGTTTATCTATAATAATAGGATTTCGTTTTTATTCAAACTCAACAATATATAAGTATAGAAGAATATATGTAACAAGACACAGTGACGTTATGTCATTGAATCCAACGAATATTAGCTACAATTATTGCACTCGCAGTTAATGATGTGTCAGATATATTTTGCATAGTGTTGCGTCGAAAAAGTTGCCTGTTTGGAGAGTAAGAGAAGTAACCGAGAATATAAGAATACATTAAATAAAATGAAAATTTTACTGGGAAGACATCGCTCAAAAATCCAGTGTATTGAAAAGTAGAGATCTACCTTACAGCTCGTATCAAACCTTGTTTACGCTTTTCTCTACGAGATGGCGCAACTATTTTAAACCTCTTATAACCCCATCCTCACACCAACGCGATTTTTCCAAGGATCAGACTTAGTCCATCCAATTTCTATTACCAAAAGGCCACAATTACCAAATTTCGTAATAATTTTTAGAGCCGTTTTCGAGATCATATACATACATATACATACATATACAAGAGATGACAAATTTATCAGCTTTCAACTAAAAGATCCTTTTGCATTTAAGTCGAAAAATCTAAATATTTAGTGACAGAAATTCTGCCTACTAGAGAAGATTTTCTATATAAAAGCAAAAAGAAGCACTTTTCGTCCGGATGCATTTTCGGGACTCGTCAGTACAGTGTGAAAATGCACCCTGCTGTATACGTGTTGAAAAAGATGTTCAACATATACATATATAGGTTCACCAGCTCGTTTAATAAGATGAGAAAAACATGCTTTTGTGCGGTAAAAAAACTGCATTTGGCGATTGTAACGATTCAAAAAAAATTGGTGGAAATTATGTAGATATGTTCTTTATAACAAAACATGAAATTTTTTTTTACGCAAATGACTTTTTAGTTTGTTTTATTCATCTGTCTTTTAAAGAAGTTTTTGATTTATGTCTTTCTTTTTAAAGAAAAGAATTTATCCATCTGGCTCTTAGAAAAGAAAACTAAAAAGAACTAAGACTAAACAGGCAATTTCGCTTTCTGGATTTTTGTCCAAATTTTGGCTTCTGAAAAGAAGAAAAGAGAAGAACATAATCAAACTGTTGAATCGGTATCTAATATAAAAATCATTAATACTGAGACAGCAAACATAGGTGAGAAGTCTACTAAATGTGATACTCATAAAAACTTCGACGTGATTGATACTGAAATACACGACTTTAAAATTAATGAATTTAAGAATTATAGCGTATACAATAATACTGAAGATTTCTAAGGAACCGTCGCTTTTAAGAACTGACAAAATTCTAATCGCCAAATTTCGATTAACATACGGTGCGACAGAGTTTCGTACGAGAATTTGTTGGGAGACGAAATGGTCAATACACCCTTTAAATCAACCTGCTGATAACGAAAACCTTGCAAGATAATAGTGTTCCATAGTGTAGCCATTGAAATACATAATAACAATTTTCGATAAATGAATAAAAAGTTGAAAAATGGGGAAGTGGAAATTGTGGAAGAGAATTATTGCATTGTAAAGGGATTACGCTGGAAATTTCATAATGATTTTTCGAGAATTTTAGAATGTGAAGTCGATATACCGGTTGTACCAAAAGTATAGACGCACCGAAAGATCTCGGTTATTATGGGCGCTGGAAAAAACTTTCAATAGAAAAGTTTCAGAAAATGAAACGGCGCATCTGATGAACCCTTAAATTTGACCTTGGATTTCATTTTCAAGGTCATATTGATTCTTTTAATATAAATATCATTGTGGTCAACTGTGACCCGGAGGTTATTTCAAGGTCAAATCTTTAAATCAGGAAATATTGGTCTTCTCGAGTCCACTAAGAGAAAGTTTCAGACGCATCCGATGGTGACCTTAAATTTGACCTCGAGGTTTAAAGATCATTTGAAGATAAGGTAACTTTTTTAACAAAAATCTTCTCTTTTATTACATAAACAGAAAATAAGGAATCCAATCAATATATCTATGTAACAGAATAGAAGGTTTTTGTTAAAAAATTTACCTTATCTTCAAATGATCTTTAAACCCCAAGGTCAAATTTGAGGTCAACATCAGATGCGTGTGAAATTTTTTTTTAGTTAGTGGACTCGATATGACCTTCGAATGACCTTGAAAGTCAAATCCAATGTCAGATTCAAGGTCATCCTCAGATGCGCAGTTTCATTTTCTGAAACTTACATTGAAAGTTTTTTTCCAGCGCCCATAATTACCGGGATTTTCGGGTGTGTCCACACTTTGGGACACCCTATATCATTCTGCTATATGCAGACATACATCTCATGGTGGTAGATATCCACTGGAACGACTTACATAATCAAAACACTGGAATTGACACCGTTCATTTATTATAAACTGCTTCGAGCAGTGAAATAAAATTTCATATATTCGATATCTTCCACATATGGTTATGAGAACGGTACAATAGCAAAATTGTCCCGCTGTCGTGTCTAGACTAGAGTTACAGGACAATCGAGTAATGTTTTTGTCGGGGAAAGCGAGTTAGAAGTAGGGTAACTGTTCGATCTATATCTTGGTAATAAAGGAAACAGTTGTATTTGTTGAAATCGTTTCGATAAAACGAAACGTTATCTGAACATGACAACCTTTCAGTTTAACGGAAACTTATTCGTTTCGATATTCTTCTAGCATTATATTTTTGGTATTCGTACACTGTATTTGAATTGAATGACGCTGATCCTCCTGCTCAACCAATCCGTGAAGAAATAGAAAATTTCCTGATATTCTCCTTCATATTGGAATGATAAGCCCCTTATACCGATGGGATTAATCAGGAGAAACGGCTCGGTTCTGCTTGGAATTGCCCTATTTTTCGAAACTTGGAGTTTAACGATGAAATACTTGGCATGAATTTTTATTTGAATGCGAAATATATGTTGCTTCCGAGAATTGGTTTATTCGTTCTCTTCAGCAAAAAAACAGGACGTGACTATGGGATTTGTTTTATAATTGATAATGAAAATAAATCACGTAATACGGAAACAGATTCTTAGATTATATCTATGGAGGAAATAGTAGATACTCATATTGTATTTTGCAACCCATCTTTATGTTGACAGAATAGGGACACAAGGTTCGGCTGGCTGACTAAATTGGAGGCCGCTCTGGGAGATAGGTTAATTCGCGTTTATCAATATGTCGCTTCTTCCTACTTCGTAACGTTCTGTCGCTGAGCAAACAAACGTTTCCGATCATGAAAGGTTGGGTGCAACTTGGAAATAGAACTTATTACAACAAACTGTCTTCCTTGCTTCCAAATTGGAAGCCATCCATGCCCAACCTGCGGGGGTTTATACGCCCCGGAACAGAATTCCAATAATTGAATGGTCTCCTTTTTCTCGTAGAATTAGTATCTTAGGCATGTGCGTGAGTTAAATTCCTGCAGTCTGTAGATATCGAATGTGTATTAGAAAGGCGTGGTTTCCATATGACGTAATTTTGTCTAATTTACTCGAATTTTTTTCCGGAAAATGTCACTTCTAAATTCATTTGTTCATTATTGTATAAGTTTGTATGTATAACCACTACATTACGGTAGCGTTAGATCGATGCGGCGGGAAAAATGTCCGTGACACAAAAGGACGTCGAAACGATAACGGGCCAAATTTCTGGGGGGCGGTCGTTTCGGTCGGAATCGCTAGATCCCGACATCTATTTGAACCGGTTTCAAAACGGACGCGATCGGTTTGGCCGTAATTGAGTTATCGGTGACGGCGTGTTTTTTTTGCGACTTTTTTGTGACATTTTCCGGGAAGCTAGGGGGTCGGAAGGGGGCTTGGACGATCCGCGAAGAACGGTATTTTATCGCGGGTATTTTGTCATGCTCTCGGATCCAGAACTTAATTCACTCTGTACGAAGAATGCTGCCAATTGTTTCATGTTGGGCTTACATAGTACACAAAATGAATGGTAGTACTGCCCACCACGCCGTTGTTTACTCAGGTCCGAGGCTCTTTGCTGCTGGTCACGCATACGTGGCCTTAAGTAGGGTAAAAACATTAGAAGGTCTCCTCATTGAAGAGCTAGACCGTTCCAAATTAACCGGCAAACAACCTTGAAACAATGATGCTTTGAATGAGATGAATAGATTCAAAAACCTAGCTAGCGCTGACTACAAAGTAATAAATAAATTGAACAAAAAAACCTTTTCCAGAAAGCTTTCACTTAAATGCCCTAAGAAGAAATAAATAAATTTTTATTTTCAAATTTTAATTGTCTACTTATAGCCTATACAGGGTGTCCAAACGGAAACTGTACGGGGCGAATTACAAGAAAACGAGACAAATGAATAAAAAAATCCGGAACACGTAAACTTTTGTTTAAAGGGGGACACATTCTGGTAAGGTCAGTCGCATCCTAGTTATCATCCCTCGAGAAGGGGTAACAACCCGTTCAAAATCTTAATAGGGTATATGGGTGAAACATTTTTTTATTTCCAAGGTGGTATCAGTGAGTGAGCCGAGGTATGATTTTTTCGCGAAAATAAATGCGCCGTTACGATCTACAGGCTGTTTAAACGGCAAATTTGTTGTGGACATTACTGCGACAGAAAAAAATTCGATCGCTAAAAAAATCGAAGTTATTCAATGTTCAACAATAAAAACCATCTCTTGGTCCCTCTTCGAATCACTGAGGGATGACACGCCCCTATCAATTTTAAAAAAACCGACAAAAATTGAAAATTTCTCCTTACTTTCCATTATTAACTCTTGACAGAAATGATTGGAATTTTACATACGAACCCGTTCGTATGTTATTTCAGATATCAGTTTACGAGATGGAAAACGACTGTTTCAATAACATCTGGATGTATTGCCTTTTTTTCAAGCTGATGATAAGAATGAGGTAAATGAAAGAAACAAACATATTTCACTTGTTCTCAATTTCTTGCAACTGATAATTCAGGCAGTGTTTCAGTAGTTTTCTCATTTTCATTAAAGTTGATTGAGGAGAAAATGGTTTATACAATTCCTGAACGGGTGGAATTAGTGCGTTTGTTTTTTCAGAACGACGAATCCTACGAAGCTGCAGCTGCGCTTTTTAATATGGCTCATCCTGATAGCAATGTTCGAAGAAATTATGTAAAAGACCTCATTCTCAAATTTAATGAAACAGGATCAGTGGTAATCGCAAACATCGCCCCGAAAGACCAGTCAGAAACGAAGCAACGGAAGTAGCAGTTTTGGGCCATTTCGAAGTGAATAAACGACACAGTCTGCGTCAGGCATCTGAAGAATTGGCGGTTCCGAGATCAACTATCCATTCTATTCTGAAATCCCATAAATATGACCCTTATAAGTTTAAGCTGGTGCATGAATTAAATGAAGATGACGGCGACCGAAGACTACAGTTTTGTGAAGATATGCACCAGCGCCTAAATGACAATCCAAATTTATTGTACAATATCTGTTTCTCTGATGAATGTACGTTTTACTTGAATGGTACAGTGAATAGACACAACTGCAGAATTTAAAGCGATGAAAATCCCCACGAATTTAGAGAAACCCACTCACAATATCCCCAGAAAACAAACGTTTGGGCTGGAACATTTGGTGATCATGTTGTTGGGCCATATTTCCTTCCAGACAATTTAACTGGAGATATTTATCTCCACCTTCTTCAAACCACAATTGACCCTACTCTCACGCACTTGATTGAGAATTATGGAACTTTCAATGAAGATGACATTCATTTTCAACAAGACGGCGCTCCCCCACACTATGCTGCAACCGTGAGACATTTCCTGGACGAACGTTTCCTGGTCAGTGGATCGGAAGACTGGGTCCCATTGAATGGCCGGCTAGATCACCAGATTTGAACCCTCTAGATTTTTTCCTTTGGGGCCACCTCAAAACTGTATGTTATGCCACTCCACCGGCTTCCGTAGAAGATTTGCAGCAAAGAATTGAGGCTGAATGCAGGCGTATTACACCAGAAATGCTGCAAAATGTTAGACGCTCCTTCGGAGCAAGACTGTATTATTGCATGTAAGTTGACGGAAAACAGTTTGAACATTTACTGAAATGAAAATAATTTCTGTTCATCGTCATTAAAAGTTTTCCCACAAAATTATGAATTTTATTGTTGTTGTCTATACCAATTCATGTGGACTTTTTTTTTGTGCGGGAGCACATCTTGGCGTTTCCGTGGATATCAATTGTTTTTCCAAACCTTCTACCACAAAACCAATAAATTAACTGGAAAATACTCAATCTTTGTGCGTCGCTGATAATTTTCTAGGGGCGTGTCACCTCGCTTCCACTCAAGGAGGGCGCGAGAGATGGTTTCTTATTGTTGAAAATTGAATAACTTCGATTTTGTTAGCGATCGAATTTTTTTCTGTCGCAGTAATGTCCACAACAAACAGCCTGTAGATCGTAACTGCGCATTTATTTTCGCGAAAAAATCATACCTCGGCTCACTCACTGATACCACCTTGAAAATAAAAAAGTGTTTGACCCATATACCCTATTAAGATTTTGAACGGGTTGCTACCCCTTCTCGAGGGATGATAACTAGGATGCGACCGACCTTACCAGAATGTGTCCCCCTTCAAACAAAAGTTTACGTGTTCCGGATTTTTTTATTCATTTGTCTCGTTTTCTTGTAATTCGCCCCGTACAGTTTTCGTTTGGACACCCTGTATACACAATTCATGAAATCATAAAAGCTTGTTGCGACGTTTGCGTAAGTAGGTACTAGAAAGGTATCTGTAAGTGTTTACTTAATTAAACCGAAGTAAAAAAATAAACTTATGGGAATAACTTGGTCAATGAAATAGGTACCTCAGAACTCGTTAATTTACACAAGCCTAAATCTCGCGACCAGCTTTTATAATGAAATGCTTTAAGCTTTCGCGGCCGTCGTTCGATGTAGAATACAGTTTCTTCGGGTGTATTGGCCGTCGTTTTTTGGAATCACTTCCTGACGTTTCGCTGGCACGAGTGGCTAGCTTCTTCAGAGGTCTTCAGAGGAGAGAGATTGGATAAACCGTTTTTGTCGAAGGAATCCCGGAATGGTATGGTTGTCTCGGCAGCGGCATAAAAATGACAATGTGAAGAGTGGATGTGCCTTTTGTTTCCTCTCCTTATCCAGTCGTTGGTATTTCTTGCAGTTTTCCTCCCGTAGAGGCGTCTGATGAACTGGTTTAAGCTTTCGCGGCCGTCGTTTGATGTAGAATATTGTTGCGATCGAATCCCCTCAAGAAAAACCGAAAAATTGGTTCCGATATGTTGATGACGCCTTTATAGTATGGAGTCATGGCAGAGAAAAACTACACCACTTTCTCGACCATCTCAACACACAACACCGTAACATCAAATTCACCATGGAGATAGAAAAAGAAGACCGATTGGCCTTTCTAGACGTACTATTAGAAAGACAAGGGACAACACTCGGCCAGACGGATTACCGGAAACTCACACACACGGACAGATATCTGCACGCTCTATCAAATCACCACCCAAGCCAGCAACAAGGAGTCATAAAAACGAGCCTGGAAAATTTGTGAACTAAGCCAAGGCTACAAGAAGGACTATATCACCTAAAAAAGGTATTCCATGAAAATGGTTTTACCAGAAATAAGATGAACAGAGCCATGAGACCAGCTACAGCGATAGGCGTTGAAGATGCAACGAATAGAAAAGCATATCTCCCATTAATCTCCAGAGTTACCGTTACTTAAGAAATACAACATAAAAACAATATTCAAACCAACGATGAAAATACAGCATTTGTTAAGCTCTGCAAAGGATCCAAAAGACCCTATGACATCTGCGGGTATATACCGAATACCGTGTTCGTGTGGAAAGGTATATATAGGAACAACCAAACGGGCTTTGGGCACCAGAGTTACAGAACATCAAGCGAGCTGCCGTCTCAGGAAGACAGAAAAGTCAGCTGTTGTAGAGCAGGCGCTTGGAGATGGAGAGCATAAGATACTCTTCAACAGCGCCAGAGTCATCGCTCCAGATACAGGATATCACAGTCGAATGGTCCGGGAGGCTATCGAAATACACAAACACCGGGAAAATTTCAACAGGAAGGAAGAAACTTTTGAGCTTAACCAGATGTGGAACCCGGTACTTCGGAACACCAGAACTTTTCCAGCGAACAATGACGACACCGGCATAAAGGATGACGCGGAAGCGAGAACACCGACGGACTTCAGAACAAGGGCTGACTCGGAATAGCCACGTCGATGAACAGAAGAAACACCACGTCACGAACAATATGGCATAAATACAACCTCCGATCCAGAAATCGTTAGTCTGCAGACTGCATCAAAGATGTCGAGACCTCTGAAGAAGCTAGTCACTCGTGCCAGCAAAACGTCAGGAAGTGATTACAAAAAGACGGCCAATACAGCCGAAGAAACGGTATTCTACAAAGCTTTTACGGTTGTATGAATTGTGTATATAGGCTATAAAGTGATATTCTTCATGGAGCACTTCGAAAAACAGTCATCGAATCTTCCCCACATCGACCGACAAGCTGGTTTCGTTATGTGGATGATACATTCGTCGTTTGGAGTCACGGAAGAGAGAAGCTAACAGGGTTCCTTCATCACGTGAATGGACAACACCCTAACATACGTTTCACTATGGAAGAAACAAAGACCAGCAGGTCCCCTTTCTGGATGTACTGGTGAAGAGAAGAGGAGAAAGGCTTGGTCACACGGTCTACAGGAAACCAACACACACAGACAGATACCTACATGCCCTGTCTAATCATCATCCAAGCCAGAAAAACGGAATCAAAAGAACACTCACTCGGCGTGCCCACAAAATTTGTGAACCCTTGGAACTCGCCAATGAATTAGAACATCTAAAAACGGCATTTCAAGAGAACGGGTACAGCAAATCCTACCTAGAGAGGGCTATGAAGACAACGAACAAAATGAGCCGGTCCGAAGACGACAACTCAACATCAAGTACATATCTGCCTTTCATTCTACGGATCACGGATAGAATAAGGCGAATACTACATAAGCATAAAATTAGGACAGTTTTCAACCCAACAACTAAAGTCCAACAAGCACTAAGATCGATAAAAGAACCGAAGGATCCAATGTCATTGACTGGTATTAATCGCATACCGTGCTCCTGTGGAGAGGTCTATGTAGGAACAACAAAGAGATCAGTGACAACTAGAGTCAAAGAACATAAGGCAAACTGCTGTCTAGGACAGAAGGAGAAGTCAGCGGTTGCGGAGCATGCATTGAGAGAGGATGGCCATAACATATTATTCGAAGATACACAACTCATTGCACAGTCGACCGGCTATTAGAACAGAATGGTGAGGGAGGCCATTGAGATTCAAAAACACCTCAACAATTTCAACAGGAAGGAAGAGACCTTGAAGTTAAACCAGATCTGGAACCCAGTTCTCAAAAAGACAACAACGTATCCGAACAACGAGAGCCTCCTGACGTCAAAACTACTACGTCATCAATAACCACCTCATCAATATCTATGTCGTTAATCTCCACGTCATCAACGAACACGTCAATGAACACGCCAGGGACAGAGAGGTCGCGAGCAAAGCGAGCCTTCGGCCGCCTTTTTTTATTTCCATCCGATCTCTTAGGTCACTATAGGCGTAACGAATTTTACTGGAATATCACCAAAATCGTTACAAAAATTGAGAGAATATTTTGTTGCAATGCGGTCGATTTTCGATGTGGATGTCACGGAATAAAAGAAACTGTTTTTTATTTAGGCTATGGCCGCAGTGTAGCGATAATATAAGATTTTGAAGTGTGCGGATGATGATTTTCATTTGTTTTTCAAGTATCCATATTGAAGAGTGTGAAGTAATTTCTTCTTCGTTATGTTATGTTATGCTATATTCTTTTATTCTAGTTCATTGAAAAGAATATTTTTTCTTATATAATTTTGTTTTCATAGTAGTGTGACGAAGTGTTTTTTTTTTAACAACCGGATTGGTACAATATCGGCAGAATTTTTATCGCGACCGGTGGCATAGGGAAGCGACGTCCGGAGATTTATCTTCGAGAACATTCGTGACTTTTGGAACATGGTATGGTTGGCCAATGCGGGTTTCAGTTGGAGTCTCGTGGATAGTGTCGGGGGGAACGATATAAAAGAAAATGAGGAAGTGGGACTGGGGCTTGCTTGCTTGAGAATCAAAAAATCAAAAAGAGAAAGATTTTGCACCTCGTGATTTTTTTTTGTGATTTTTCTTTTTAGGGCGAAACCGGCAATAGAAAGAAAGTAAGTTACCACCCGCCACTACACGTGGATGCAAGTGGGACCCGGAACGTTATACAATAGGCCGAACAGGGAGCTGAGGCGAGGGTACCGACGCCCTCGTAGCGAGGACATGTGGAGGAGGAGTGGATCCGGTGCCTCCATCAGAAACGGTTCGACAGGTCATCGTAGGGTGCTAGAGACGCATTTTTTGTTTGTTTTGTTTTTTGCGCTTGACGGCAGTGGGGGGGATAGCGCCTGATACCCGCGGCTAGAGCGGTCTACAAGGGGGTTCGATTTTGGGGAGTTGGTTTATTTTTCTTTCTCGCTTTTCTCCACGGAGTGGGGTAGTTTGTTTTTTTTTTCGGATGAGGTTCGAATGTATAAATTCAGATGTGAGGGTGAACGGGATGACAATTAAGGGGAGTGTCGATTTTTTTTAGGGACCGCGTCGTGATTGTAAAAACTTTCGTAAACAAAATTTTTTTCAAGAAGAAGGAGGGGGATGTGACGAAGTGTTTTTTTTCTACATTCGACTTCAAACACATTTCCGGATTTTTATCATGACCGGCGGCATATGGAAGCGGCGACCGTTGATTTTTGTTTCGAGAACATTCGATCCTTTTGTAAAATGGCATGGTTAGCCAATGTGGGTTTTAGTTAGAGTCACGTGAATAGTGTCGGGGAAACGATATAAAACAAAATGAGGAAGTGGAACTCGGCCTTGCTCGTTGGGGAATCAACGGAAGAAAGTGGTTAGTTTTAGGTCGACGTGGTTCTTCGTTTTTTTTTTTTTTGATGTCGTGGTAGAAAGAAAAGTAAGTTGAATTTTTGTGTGTCAAGACACTCCCTGAATTGTCCGTCCGTCTCCCGCGATTGTTGTTGTAATTGCGGGAACAGAATATAAGTGTGATTTGGACCTGTAACGTTTCATACGCGAGAATCGTTCCGTAAGGCGGATCGGATTAAAGCCCCTTTTCGCTTGAAACACTCTCTACGATTGCTAAGAACTCAGATCGAATCAAACCCTTCTCCACTGAGCGTAACCGGGTACTTCGGTTTTATTGTGACGAAGTGTTTTTTTTACAACCAGATTGGTAGAATATCGTCGGAAATTTTTATCGCGACCGGTGGGATAGGGAAGCGACGTCCGGAGATTTCTCTTCGAGAACATTCGATACTTTTGGAAAATGGCATGGTTGGCCAAAGCGGGTTTCAGTTAGAGTCACGTGGGTGATGTCGGGGGAAACCATATAAAAGAAAAAAACTTTTTACAAAAAAAAACCGACTTCATATGGAAAAATTTTGAAAATATTGATGTGCACTAAAAATTCAAAAATAATTGCCTATTATGTAACTTGATAATAAACTTACTTTGTTCACTTTTAGATTCTCACGGACGGAATTGTATGTTGTACCATTGATATTCTGGGTATACGTCCGTTGGTTATTGCTAGAAACCTGGAAGGAAAGACAAGCGTTTTGACGTTTCGCTGGGATCACACCGAGCATCATCAGAGATGTTTTCGCTGTACGAGACAGTCGGAAACTGATGGAAATTTCCCTATGCTGCTGTATTTATAGGCGATTCCGTAAGTTGTAAGGCGTGCCATGACCTCTTGTATTACGACCTGAATTATTTAGAAGAATATAGCTTGAGCCGTGATTTTGAATGTTGTTTTGATCATCCGTGGAATGTTGATGACTTGGAAAATTTGGAAAATCGTTTGTGCCAGGACGTGCAATGGTTTCTTGATTATCTGGATGTGCGATAATTCTTGGATCGTCATGGGTGTTATTTGACTGAATTTGTGATGAAAAATTGTTTGGCGATACATGATTTCTTCTTATAATAGTTTTCCAAACATTTGGCAAGAAATGTGCATCGTCTCTTGTATTTAATTCACCTTGCTTTTCAATTTCTATAGCTTCTCTAATGAGTCTCGTTCTGAAATGAGATGTATTAGAAATTTCTTTAGATGTCTCGAAGTTTATTTTATGTCCAGTTGAAAGTTCATGTTGGAAAAGTGCTGATGTTGTCTGTTTTAAAACGACAGAATATAAGAGTCACATACAAACCTTTAAACACCATAGCCCAAATATTAGGTAACCCCAAGGACAAAATTAAGCTAGAAAACCTTGGTGTTTATAAAATTGAATGCGGTAACTGTCAGAAATCATACGTGGGTCAAACAAATAGACGTATTTCTGCTAGAGTGAATGAACATAAGCTCGCCATTCGAAACAAACAGACAACATCAGCACTTTTCCAACATGAACTTTCAACTGGACATAAAATAAACTTCGAGACATCTAAAGAAATTTCTAATACATCTCATTTCAGAACGAGACTCATTAGAGAAGCTATAGAAATTGAAAAGCAAGGTGAATTAAATACAAGAGACGATGCACATTTCTTGCCAAATGTTTGGAAAACTATTATAAGAAGAAATCATGTATCGCCAAACAATTTTTCATCACAAATTCAGTCAAATAACACCCATGACGATCCAAGAATTATCGCACATCCAGATAATCAAGAAACCATTGCACGTCCTGGCACAAACGATTTTCCAAATTTTCCAAGTCATCAACATTCCACGGATGATCAAAACAACATTCAAAATCACGGCTCAAGCTATATTCTTCTAAATAATTCAGGTCGTAATACAAGAGGTCATGGCACGCCTTACAACTTACGGAATCGCCTATAAATACAGCAGCATAAGGAAATTTCCATCAGTTTCCGACTGTCTCGTACAGCGAAAACATCTCTGATGATGCTCGGTGTGATCCCAGCGAAACGTCAAAACGCTTGTCTTTCCTTCCAGGTTTCTAGCAATAACCAACGGACGTATACCCAGAATATCAATGGTACAATAAACTTACTTTGTCTACTAGTCAATATATAAATACGATCTATTTTTTTATTTTGCTAAAAGGCTAGTAAGTATTTGGGCAATTCAATTCAATTCAACACATACATAGGAATACAAATAATGATCAAAATATTCTTTAAAGTTTTCCTTGTATTAAATGACATGAAAAATTTTGTAATACTTTAAATTCAATCAAATTATTAGTATAACATAATGTAGTTACAATTATTGTTATTTTTGGAGTCGGTGTCAGCCAAGGTAACTTTTAACCTACATACATATCATAGTATAGAAGTTTAGGCGAGAAATGTCTCTCATGTGAATCTGACAACAATGCCTACTGGTTATAAATGACAAACTAATTCTTATTGAGAGAAAAATAGCGAAAATAGATCACGTGTGCATGACGTCACGATATAGCGGAGTTGATTTATGTGCTTGTTTTATATTTTCATTGAACAATTCGAATAGGAATTCGATTGTTACCAAGTAAACATTAAATTATTATTCCATTGATATCAACTGATGATCAGATTTGCCATAGAGGTAATGAATACTTTCGGTAATTTTGCAAGATGTTTTGACTAACGCAGAGCTATATATCTTTGCTGACACCGACTCCAAAAATAACAATAATTGTAACTACATTATGTTATACTAATAATTTGATTGAATTTAAAGTATTACAAAATTTTTCATGTCATTTAATACAAGGAAAACTTTAAAGAATATTTTGATCATTATTTGTATTCCTATGTATGTGTTGAATTGAATTGGAATTGCCCAAATACTTACTAGCCTTTTAGCAAAATAAAAAAATAGATCGTATTTATATATTGACGAGTAGACAAAGTAAGTTTATTATCAAGTTACATAATAGGCAATTATTTTTGAATTTTTAGTGCACATCAATATTTTCAAAATTTTTCTATATGAAGTCGGTTTTTTTTTTGTAAAAAGTTTTTTATTTTCTGATTTTTAGTGAATTTGAAGTACGATAACAAAGTTGCGTCAATATGGGTAGACCTACTAAACGTGCTGCTCATATGAGACAACGCCTCGACCTTGGTAAAAAAAACTTTGCAAAAGGGCAAATATATGTCGCACTAAGTCGTGTCAAAACTTTAGATGGCATAGCTCTATCAGATTTGGACACGAGCAAAATATTAAATAAACCGCACGACGATAGATCATTAACAGAAATATGGAGACTAAGAAAACTTAACTGCGACACTCTTTTTTATATCCATGACTTTTTTCAGTAAAATTTGTGTTTTATAAAACTTTCCCTCATTTTTAAACTAACTACGGCTACCCCCTAAATGAGCGAGTGTTCCGACGAAACAACAAATCTGAACTCCAGATTCACTATTCGCAACCTCAGTATCTAACATATTGTACCACAATATAAAAGCTAATATAAGAAAGCTAATAAGAATGTATCCAGATTGCCGCGCACCTAGTTACCCGCTCAAAATTTCTGAGTTCAAAAACATAGCAAAATATAGTACAAAGCGACCGAGGCGGATCCCTGACTTATGACTGTCGAAACGAACAGCGTCCATATAGTAAACGGGGCAAAATAGATATATCTAGGCGCATCAAATTATCGGGGCGTATATAGTGATCGGGGTCCAAAATAGTAATCGAGCAGGCCCCAACTGGCTGGTACAGATCGCACCACCAGTGTGTTAATAAGTTCAATTCTTCATCGTTGTCTAGTAGGTACGACAGCAACTTGACCATAACGGTGGTACGGTAGGTGACTTGAATATCCGCTGATCATGGATCCCATGATCAGAACGTAACCAAATTGTAATCAAATCATCCCTTAAGTACAACCTTTTCAATAAAGAAACAATAATCGAAATCGGTTGATTTGATACAGAATTATTCGTCTGTTTGTCGCGCATAAATTTAACAAAAATGAAGGGTTTTATGGTTTTTTCATAGATGGTGTTATCAGAAATGAACCAAATTTGAACGGGACCACACAGCAAGCATCAGCTTTCCAATGAAAGAAAAATCATCGAAATCGGTTCACCCAGTCGAAAGTTATGAGGTAACAAACATAAAAAAAAAGAAACATACAGGTCGAATTGAGAACCTCCTCCTTTTGAAGTCGGTTAAAAATAATGAGGTGGGGTCCGGGCTTTTGGTTGTTAAAAAGTTAGCGTGCGGAAGAGAGCGGATTTTTGGATTTTAAGACGACGTGGCCATTTTCTTTTGTTTTTTTTTTTGGTTTTTCTTTCTATATCGGGTCGAAGCGAAAAACCGGCGACAGCACGAGAGTAAGTTAAATTGTTTGTGTGACAAGACACTCCCTAAATTGTCCGTCCGTTGCCCGCGATTGTTGTTTTGATTGAGGGAACTGAATATAAGTGTGATTTGGACCTGTAACATCTTTCATTTTCATACGCGAGAATCGTTCCGTGAGGCGAATCGGATTAAAGCCCCTTTTCTCTTGAAACACTCTTTACGATCGCTAATAGCTTAGATCGAATCGAACCCTTCTCCACTGAGCGTATCCGGGTACTTCGATTTGTATTGTGCGTAGTATCGCGGCAAAACGGTACTTTGACAGGCCGAGCCCGTCGGGGAGAAAACCTCGCGTAAAAATCTGGCGCCCGAGGGTATTTGTGTGCGAAAATATTAGCGCCCCCGCGAACGATCGTTACATGTTTTGGCGCCCGAGCAGGGACCGTTGGTGTAAAGTGCGGGGTGACTATTCGCGTGTGTTGCAAGGGGAGTGTGTTGCGCGGCCATTGACTTCACGTGTGCGTGGTGCCGATCGAACGTTCCGGAAACAGCAGCTGGACGAAGTACCGCGTATCTCGGTGCGCAGGTGCGAAGTCGCACGTTTGACCATCGTGACATATGGTACCACTGACTAACGCGACGAACGAGTTGGCGCGGTGACCGGTAGTTCGGATGAGCGAGCTGTCACGGGAGTGAAAGATCGAACGCGGGGTTGTTTACATCGCGACCGCGAACCTAATTATCTTCCGGCGGGTCGTTTTGATTCGGGACACAGAATGGCTGAAAGTAGAGACGAACGTATATCGGTCAAACATCTGAATAGCGACGAGCTGGCTTGGGAACTGCGCGCCCGTGGTTCGGACGTACCACCGACCATCCATGAAAAGTTGATGCGTTTGGAACGGTTGCTGGACATAAAACCATCAAAGTGCGGTTGGCCGAGGAGGAAACGCGCACTGAGTTGAGGGAATGCGAAGCAAAGTTGAGCGAGTTGGACGAGGCGATCAGAAATGAAGGGGAAAATTGGCAGAGTCTCGACTTCCGCCGTGCGGCTACCCGGCTGAGGCACGTTAAGAGGAGAATGGAAAAACTAGAGACTGACCCGGATACGGACCTTGGTCGGCGGGCGGAGTGCCTGTTACGCGTGCTGGATGACGTTGGTGTGTTGTTGGAAATCGCGAGGGTACGAGTCGACAGGGATGAGGTTGCAATACCGGGTGAGTCCATTAATGAAAATTTCGATGACGAGCCGAGTAGGGCGCAAAGTACGGATTCCGAGCAAGGAGCCGAAGGAGCGCGGCCGGACCAAGAGTAGTTCTGGGCGACATAAAACGGAAGACATAGAGCAATCCAGGTCCGGCGAGACGTCAATACGAACTCTGGCGACTAGGGCCGGAGAATGGTCCCACATACCGCTAAATCGAACGCGGCGGGCAACCGGGCGTTCATCCCCTCAGCGAGACGGACTGGTACGGGACGAAACCCGATTGGATGAGTCACGCCGTAGGATTTCGTTCGCCACTAATCTTGAAATGATTACAGGAAATGCGCCATGGAGCCTACAGCGAGAAGGGGTAGTGGCGCCGGCAATTTCCGCCGATACGACACGACATGTGGCTAGCTGCTCAACGGTTCCGGTACATCAGTGGGATGTGTCGTATGACGGAACAGGAAGCTTAATTTCGTTTTTGGAAGAAGTTGAGAATTTGGCGGATACCCGAGGGGTACTTAGGGACCAATTACACCGGTATGTCTACGAGTTGCTGCGAGGCGATGCCCGCAGATGGTATTCTGCCTGGAAGGCTGAGTTTAATTCCTGGGAGGAGTTTAAAAGGAAAATTCGAGCTACCTTTTTGCCGGTTAATTACGAGGATGAATTGTTAGAGGCTATTAAAAGACGAACACAGGGTCAGGACGAGAGAATACACTTGTTTGTTATTCGAATGCGGGATTTGTTCTCAAAGGTGCAGCAATCCAGACCGACCGAGCGTGAGCAAGTTCAGATGGTGCGGCAGAGACTATTGCCTGCCTTGCAGCGAGCTTTCGGATTGATGCGCACCGACACCTATGAAGAATTGTTGACAATGGGTAAAGGCCTCGACGCAGTACATCAGCAGGCGGATAAGTATTTGGCCCCGCCAACCACTGGTGTCATAATGGACGAACCGAACTTAATTTATCGTTCTCAGGTGGTACCCTCCAACCTCCCTGGTACGCCACGTTTAGCAGTTTCCTCCTCCCGGGAGGTGGTGCCCCGGATCAGATTACAACCAGGAGAGGCAGAGGTGAGTAGGGGAAATAGACAGCCGCTGGTTGGAATAGGGGAGATGCGATGTTGGAGCTGCGGTGAAGTGGGGCACTTTAAAAGCCAGTGTCGGGAGCGTGTGCCGTGCCCGTTCTGCCCGAGTTGTGGACGCCGCACGCCGAGCTCCGGATTCTGTCCGTGTTCGGAAAACGAACGGGGAGTTGTCGCTATGAGGGGAAACGGCGACTCCCTGAATCCGCGACCCCAATAAATTTGGCATTGTCAACCTCCGATAGTCGACCGGTCATCCTGGTGGAAATACAAGGAAGGAGAGTCGAGGCGTTGATGGATACCGGTGCGACACGATCCTTCTTAAGTGAAGAAACAGCTCGATTCTGTGATAGCATAGGGTTGAGGAGTCGGGGAGTGACGAATTCGAGAACGGTGGTAGCCGATGGTACCTCGGTGGGTATAACGACGTCTTACGAGGTACCCCTGAGCTTAGCGGGTGAGAAATTAAATGTTGTGTTGTTGTCCCTTCCGAACATGCTGGTTGTTGCTGCACGCAGCAAGATTGGAAGTTTTGGTTTAGTTTTTACGTTTCTTATCGGGTTTAATTTTTACGCGCGTTCGAGACGCATACGGTTTCCGAAATAAGTCGCGACAAGACGCATATGCAGTTACGATTTCGAGTCCAAGCTCCAGAGCCGACGACAGCAAAACGATTTCCTCATCGACAGGGTACCCTGCATCGCTATCGAGAAGCTCCAGGTTAGTGACCAACACTTGCATAATTGAAAATTGTATGCGATCGCCTTCGCTCCGGCCTTTTTCGTTTAATTACATCATTTATGTGTCGCCAAATCATACAGTCCACATTACTTCCAATTTCATGCGGCAACACTGGTACCTATAATTATCGGGATGGATATGTTGTCAGCACACTTGTTCCGGTTGGATCTGCAGAGAGCAGAATATTACTTAGGCGGAACCCGAATCCCGACGTCTAAGGACATAATGGTGTCTCAGTTACACCTGGCGAGAGAACTGAGTCAGGAGGTCAAGCTGCAGAAATTTTTAGAGAGAGAAATGGCTGCCTTCCAATCGATTAGGGGCAACACGACTCTGATTGAACACCGGATACGCCTGAAACCGGGGACCGAGCCGATTAAACAAAGATTTAGACCGCAAAATCCGAAGATGCAAGAGATTATGAATTTGGAAGTGGATCGGATGTTGGAGGAGGGGATAATAGAACCATCAAAGTCACCATGGAGCTCCCCGGTGGTGATTGTTAAGAAAAAGGATGGGAAGCCTCGGTTCTGTATTGACTTTCGAGCCCTGAATGCAGTGTCCATTAAGGATGCCTACCCACTGCCGCATATAACCGGTATACTGGACAGACTGCGCCGAGCCAAGTTCATTTCGACCCTGGACTTGCGTCAAGGATACTGGCAAATCCCATTGAGTGCAGATAGCAGGCCACTAACCGCGTTTACGGTTCCGGGTAGAGGCCTTTTTCAGTTCAAGGTGATGGCCTTCGGACTTCATGCAGCACCGGCCTGTTTTCAGAGATTGCTGGATATGATAATCACTCCTGCGATGGATAATTACGCTTTCGCCTACCTGGACGATATTGTGGTCTTAGGAGAGACCTTTGAGGAGCATCTTGAAAATCTGGCCGAAGTTTTTAGCAGATTGAGGAAGGCCAATCTGCAATTAAACACGGAAAAATGCGAGTTCGCGAAGAATTCCTTGAAATATCTGGGACACGTGGTGACAGAACATGGCATAGCAACCGATCCAGATAAGGTGGATGCGATAAAGTTAATGCTCGCCCCTAAGAATGTTAGAGAGGTTCGCAGATTTTTGGGGGTAGCATCCTGGTATCGCCGGTTTATTGAGGATTTTTCCCAGCTGGTCACTCCTCTCACTAACCTACTGAAGAAGAAACAACGGTGGAAGTGGGACACGGAACAACAACAGTCCTTCAATACGATTCAGGAAAAATTAACGGTATCGCCAATATTAGTTTGTCCCGATTTCACTAAGGAATTTATTTTACAGACAGACGCATCTGACACCGGTTTGGGGGCCGCCTTAATACAATACGTGGAAGGAAAAGTGGAAGGGTGATAGCATATGCTAGTAGAACTATGAACGACGCGGAGAAAAATTACTCGGTAACCGAGAAAGAATGTCTGGCGATTGTATGGAGTATTGAGAAGTTGCGCCACTATCTTGAGGGGTATAAGTTCAGCGTCATAACTGACCACATGAGTTTACGGTGGTTACAATCTATCAAATCGCCATCGGGAAGGCTGGCAAGATGGAGCATATTTTTGCAACAATTCGATTTCGAAATCCGATACCGAAAAGGCGCCCTCAACCGGGTGGCGGATAGTCTGTCTAGGAACCCGTTGCCCACGGTTGCAGCTCTCGAGAACAAATCGGAGGAAGACCCGGGTTCTTGGTACTTCAAGAAGGTTACTCAAGTGAAGGAGAGTCCCGAAAATCATCCTGATTATCGTTGGGAGGATGGTAAACTCTATCGACACGTGTTCGATCCTAACGATTTCTCTGAACTAGAGGAGGAGAAACCATGGAAGCTCTGTTTGCCCACGAACGAGAGAGCTGAGCGGGAAACGGCAGGACATCTGGGTATTGCGAAAACAATCGGTAGAGTGGCGAAGCACTATTATTGGCCAGGCATGTTTCGAGATGTTGCACGTTATGTACGAAAGTGTTTGTCCTGTCAACGTTACAAGATCCAGCAACAGAAATCGCCGGCCATGATGTTGCCATATCGATTCGGGGGCCCGTGGGATGTCGTGAGCGTGGATTTGGTGGGGCCGCTGCCGCGGTCGAAACGCGGAAATCTGTACCTGGCCATGATGCAAGACCGGTTCACTAAGTGGGTAGAGTGTAAACCGTTAAAGAAGGCCACTGCCTCTGCTGTATTTCAGGCACTATACGAACAGGTGGTGATGCGGTTTGGATGTCCCAGGACTGTAATTAGCGATCACGGCCGGCAGTACGATAGTAGAAGCTTCCGCAGCGGCCTAGCCGAGTTGGGAATCGACCGCCGGTTCTCGCCAGTGTATACGCCGCAGTGCAATCCGGTGGAGCGAGCGAATAGGACCGTGAAGACTATGATAGCGCAGTTTTGCAAGACAGACCAGAGACTATGGGACGCAAAGCTACCAGAGTTGATGTTTGCGGTTAATACCGCCGTTCATGAATCGACGGGGCATTCACCGGCGTTCCTGAATTATGAACGGGAGCCGGAAATCCTGAAAGCACGCCACAGAGAGAACAGGGCCAGTCCCGGGGCCGAAGACGAACCCATGAGTAATGAGCAGATTTCTCAGTACGGTCAAAGAATGTGCCGGCTGAACGATACCATGGGATTCGTGAAGAATACGTTGGCTCAAGCGTTTACTCAGCAGAGTCACCGTTACAATTTGCGGCGACGAGATTGGCGCTGTCGGGTAGGAGACAAAGTAATGCGCCGAGAACACCCGTTATCCTCCGGGGGAGATGGATTCGCCGCCAAGCTGGCGCCGAAATTTTCCGGGCCTTGCACGGTATGGCGCGTGATTTCACCGGTGGTGTACGACTTGAAAACAGAAGATGGAAGACGGATCTCGCAGGTGCACGTAAAACATCTGAAGCCATACTATGGAGAGTGAACCGAAGGGAGTAGGGGGATCATTAACTACTAATGCCAAATTACTAACGGGTGGTCACCGACTTATAAATGGTTATATAACTTTTTCTCTTTTCTCCCGCCCTACAGACACTTTCCACCACGGGATGGCGGAAATTCCAGCGTACATATCGTTCCCGGTGGGGTTCTCGGTGTGCCAACGGTGCCAGCGGCCGGGGCACAATCGCCCGGAATGCACCATCGATCCTGCCCTACCGAGGATTATCCGGTTGTCAGGGGATATGTGTTGGCGGTGTGGGGAGGAGGGTCACCTGAGGGAGAGGTGCCCAAATCCGGCCCGCCGGTTCTGCTCCAGGTGCGGAACGACGGAAGTGTTATCCGGGGGCTGCCCTTGTTGGGGCGTCACCGGCCCCAGAAGACCCGGAAGGCAATGGGTTTTCATCGCAGACGCCCGGCGGTACTACTGGATGGAATACCATCCAGTAACTGCCGTCGACCGGGACCTCCGCCGAGGATACCAACGACCCCGGGACCCGGTCGTTGAGTGGGTGCGACGCCTGCGCTGAATCCATTTCAGGGGAAATCATTGTTAGTGGGTTTTTTTTTGTAATTAGTGGACGGTAACGGCGGAATTTTGGGAAAAGGGGTTGGTTCCTTGTCCACTATGGGATGAATTATTTTTTTGTTTCTCCGGGTTGGGGATTCAATTCGAATGTAACATTTTGATGTGAGGGTGCACGGGGTGACAATTTCAGGGAGTGTCGATGGGTTTTCTGAGGGTCGCGGCGCGATGTTAAAATTTTATATAAGAAAATTTTTCGTGAAGAAGGAGGGGGATGTGACGAAGAGTTTTTTTTACAACCAGATTGGTAGAATATCGTCGGAAATTTTTATCGCGACCGGTGGGATAGGGAAGCGACGTCAGGGGATTTCTCTTCGAGAACATTCGATACTTTTGGAAAATGGCATGGTTGGCCAATGCGGGTTTCAGTTAGAGTCACGTGGGTGATGTCGGGGGAAACCATATAAAAGAAAATGATGAGGTGGGGTCCGGGCTTTTTGGTTGTTAAAAAGTTAGCGTGCGGGAGAGAGCGGATTTTTGGATTTTAAGACGACGTGGCCATTTTCTTTTGTTTTTTTTTTTGGTTTTTCTTTCTATATCGGGTCGAAGCGAAAAACCGGCGACAGCACGAGAGTAAGTTAAATTGTTTGTGTGACAAGACACTCCCTAAATTGTCCGTCCGTTGCCCGCGATTGTTGTTTTGATTGAGGGAACTGAATATAAGTGTGATTTGGACCTGTAACATCTTTCATTTTCATACGCGAGAATCGTTCCGTGAGGCGAATCGGATTAAAGCCCCCTTTCGCTTGAAACACTCTTTACGATCGCTAATAGCTTAGATCGAATCGAACCCTTCTCCACTGAGCGTATCCGGGTACTTCGATTTGTATTGTGCGTAGTATCGAGGCAAAACGGGACTTTGACAGGCCGAGCCCGTCGGGAGAAAACGTCGCGTAAAAATCTGGCGCCCGAGGGTATTTGTGTGCGAAAATATTAGCGCCCCCGCGAACGATCGTTACAACATAAAATGCAATACAATTTCTATTCAAATGTTTATAAACAATCTAAAAACTTGTTGGTGAGAAGAATGAAAAATAAAACAAGTATTCTTAGGGAATTTGATTAATGATCGTCAGGTTGCATTACCATTTTGGTGTCTTGATTCACAGTTTCAATTAATTGCTGTGATTGAAATTTTCAATTACGTGTACCTTGAAGGAGAAAGTTGAGGCAGTGTTAATTTTTGGTGAAGCTGGTCGAAATAACCACGCTGCCGGAAGATTATTCAACGAAAAATTTCCTGACAATCCAATAAGTGTCGAAAAGATTTGCGTGATCTTGTTACAAAATTTACCAAAAACGAAAGTGTTCAGTAAGCAAAAGGTCGTCCTAGTCTGCCCGAAGATAAACAGTTGGGAATTATTCAATCAGTGATCGAACAACCCCAGCAAAGTACTTCGGCAATAGCGCTGCAATGTTAAGTCAGCCAAGCAATCGTAAGAAGAGTGTCGAAAAAAATAAATATTATCCCTATAAAATCAAAATTTTGCACGAATTGACTGAAGACGACCCCGATAGACGTATTCAGTTTTGTGAAATAATGGCCGATAGAATAATGCAGAATAACCGCTTTGTCCAGAACCTTTGTTTTTCTGATGAGTCTACTTTTTTTTTCAATGGGAGAGTTCACAGACAAAACGTCAGATATTGGAGTGACACAAACCCATATTCATTCCATGAAGGTCCAACACAATATCCACAAAAATTGAATGTGTGGGCAGGAATATTGGGAAATCACATCGTAGGACCAATATACTCGGAAGAGAATCTACAGGGAAACTTATACATATTTGAATATGCTGGACAATGTTATTACCCCTCTTATTATTGAAATTGTAGAAAATAATCCAGATGAATTCAACGACAATAATGTAATTATGTTCCAACAAGACAGAGCTCCTTTCCACTTTGCCCTTCGTGTAAGACATTATCTGGATGAACATTTCTATGGAAACTGGATTGGACGATGTGGACCAATTGAATGGCCTCCAAGATCGCCCGATTTGACGCCAATGATTTTCTTCCTATGGAGCTACATCAAAACAAAAGTTTTCCTGACACTACCTGACGATTTGGTCGAACTTAGACGTCGAATCAATTAATTCACAAACATTTCAGAATTGTGAGAGAAGAATTTGAAGGCCGATTACATCTTTGTCAAGAGGAAAATGGTGCTCATTTCAAACATTTACTTTGATTCATTAAATTTTTTATATCGACACGTGAGTTTAATTTTGTCTATGTATTTTGATGCTGCAATTTTACTGCTATTTACGTGACTCAATTTTTTATTTATGAATTGTCCTATTCAATACTGCGTTTAAAAATCGTGGAAAAAATATGTTCAAAAAGGAGGGTACCATAATTTAGACGCGCACTGTATACAGTGTGTTTCAATGAAAAGGAGCCAACCTTGATATTTCTCATTCTATTACTATCACCGGAATTCAATCAAATACGTTCAATAATGTTTGGAGATGGGCACATTTTGAGATACTTTTCAGTCTGAGAAACGTAATCCCTTACAAGGGGAAGCTTCAACCTCATTAATTTCAATAGGGAATAGGGCTCGAGTGACACATCATTTTGAAAGTCTTAGAATTCTCTTCTCACTAATGTGCATTTTGATTTCCTTAAATGGAAAAAATGTGGGAAATCGAGCAATAAAATTCGAAGCCATTCAAATCAAATGTTCTCTATTCATTTCCATAAAATAAAATAAACGCGATTTAAACATTCTAAGATCATCTCGAAACATTTCTGGTATCAACTGAATACACTTTTCGATAATTCTCTGCTGCAAGTCGTCTAAGCTATTTGGAGCAGTTCGAAATACTTCAGAATTCAAGTATCTCCACAGGAAAGAATCAAGAGGTGTCAAATCCGGAAACCTTGCAGGCTATTCTATTGGACCTCTGCGGCCAACCCAACGCTGAGGAAAATGTTTGTTTAAGAAAAATGAAACTGGTGCTGAATAATTAGCAGGTGCTCCGTCTTGTTGAAAAAGTACTTTCCCTTCAATCAGATTTTCATCGATCTGGATTATTTCCAAAATTCTTGGGTAGATTGAGTTTTGAAACAATGCCAAATAAACTTCACCATTCAAGATTTGTAGAAGGAAAAAATGGACCGATAATACGATCCATAATAATTCCAGCCCAAACATTGAGTGTTTCTGGACGTTATGTATGTCCTCCCCTCACCAAATAGGGACTAACATTACTCAAATATCGAAAGTTATATATATATTATAAGGATTAACCCCCCCAAAACGTAGTTCCTTTTATGTTATAAACATACCCTAAGGTTTATTTTGCTACCTCCAACCGTTCAAAAGTTATCGGGCCGTACCCGGACTTTTGATACAGCCTGTATATAACCTTAACCTGAACAACGGTAAACACGATTTTTCGAGCTTCTCAAGATGAGAAAGATCAAAATTGAGTGAACTCGGAAAAATTAAATATTTCTCAAGGGATGTATTTTGTTTCTAGTTTGGAGATAGGTATTAATTTGTATTAAGTTTATGTATGTAGTGGTATGTATGTATGTAAGAATTCCGTAAATTATTATTTCAACGATGACGATAAACGCGACGACGATCAGGGAACGCCATCATAGCGGGGAACAGGGGGCAGGGAATGCAAGAATATTCCCAAAAGCACGTACCGCAGTCAGTCACACTTGTAATGTCGTACAGACTGGACGAATAAAGAACAAAATAAAACCGAGACTTAATTGAATTCATTATCAACGACAATTATTTAGTGTCATCAATTCTTACATCAGAACTGGGTTTCACCCGTGTTTTGACAATCGCCGCTAAAACTGACAACTCGTTGTTATGGATCAGGAAGGTCATCAACCTGAACGCAGCCGAGACGAGTGCGTTATTCAGGAAGACGGCAACGTTGCAGTGGATGACGTAACTCCAGAAAAACAATGGCAAGAAACTCTAGTAAATATCTTAGCCTCACAACAGCGTCAAATAGCCGAATTAGTCCATTTGACAACCAACCAACGCCCAGTTCCTCTACGTCAGCAGTGTTTAATGCGCAGCCTCCAGCATTTGAAGTAGATTGTTTGTTCAAATTAACGAAGTATAACCAAAGAATATCTACATACTGAACAAGAAGCGTCACTCTCGGTAATTTAGGAACAAAATCCTACTAACAGATTTTTGTGACCTTGAGCGAGTTTGGGGAACCTGCGCACTAACAAAACGCTAAAGTCACGGACTCAGGAATTTATTCGAATTGCTTATCGTTAAGTCAAATAGGATGGAAACAAATCAGACATAAAGTTTTGATTTCTGATTTTGAACGAAGAAGAACCATTCATCTCACGTAACTTTGGAACATATTTCCGTCGTCCCCTTAAATCCAGTCCTGGCAAGTTTTGAAGGTGTTTTAGCGCCAAAGTGAAATCTTATTTCTTATTGGTGCGAAATCAACTGTTTATGTCAGTCCGTTATATATGGGGAACCTGCGCACTAAAAATTCGATACGAATTTTGCGTGGGTGTGACGCTTCTTGTTCAGTATGTAGATATTCTTTGGTATAACCCTGACGACAGTGCGTACTCTATAAAAGATTGGCTAGAGGACGCTACTAAATTAAAGAACGAACAAAACGTGCCAGATGGATTAATGATCGCAAAAGCAACCGAAGCATTGGAGAACCGAGCTTATCGTTTTTGCCGTGCATGGAGACCGCGAGATCGAACGTGGAAACGATTTTGTTTGGACATTACTGTCGCTTTTCCTTACAAGGCTGTAACTCTACGCAGTAACCACTGTCGATCACTTTGCGATTATGGGATAGAGAAGCTCGATGGCATAAGAAAGTTTCTCGACGAATTACCCTGGGACACGGTTCTCAGTATGGTGGAATACTCTCTCGATGACCCTGAAGCTCGCCTGTCTTTAAGAGGGCAAAAGCCAGCTAGTGAGGGAGATTTACTACAATTACTCAGTGAAGCGGATGCCCGCCGTCATGATTCACGCATTAGACAGAAGTACCCTGAATTTGAGACGAAAACAGTGAATAAACGAAACCTCGATAACGACAACAGACCTGTGCAGCGATTTCAAGGTCAGGAGAACAGATTCAAATTTACGAGTAACCAGTATCAAATTTTGTAAATTTAGCCCTTCAGAATAAAGTTTTAGTAAAAAAATGGCTGCTGATGTATAGTGACGTCACAGCGACCGTTTTCGCTTCGTCGTCGGACGCCTAATTAAAGATCAAATATCTCGGATACTATGAGGCGTATCAAAATAATTTTCCCACACTACCTTTCATTCGTAATGAGGTGTAGTATGAGATGAAAATTAAGAATTGATGATATTCTCTATTCCGGTGAAAGTGAGAGAATGAGAAAATCAGGAATGGCTCCTTGATGAATCCGACTTTTTTCTCTAAGAGGGGGTGCGGAACGTTAGTACTTCGCCCCCCCCTGCTAAAAATTGTAAATCCGGCTCTGTCGAGACCGACGTTAATATACCAATATTGCTAACATCCTTTACTAATTGAGATAGTATTTGAAGAAGAAAAACACGTACATAGGTTGCCTCGTGGAAACGGCGCCAAATTTCCGAAAAATAACGAAGAAAGGAGCAACAAAGAGATCAGTGACAACTAGAGTCAAAGAACATAAGGCAAACTGCCATCTGGGACGGAGGGAGAAGTCGGCGGTTGCGGAGCATGCATTGGGAGAGGATGGCCATAACATATTAATTGAAGATACACATCGTCTTTTTTTAGAGTTAGTAAAATTCCGGAGATTTTTTTTTCATATTCTACCATGTAACTCTTTCATGTAACATCACGACCGTGTCTCATTTGAAATAATATTACTTTTGAACTTTCAGTAGTCTGTCAGAATTCCTCACGCCAATAATAAAGCTATATCAATAGGCGGATCGAGGAAATTTCCCTTTTTCTTTGTTATTTTTAGGCAACTAGTAATAGTTGTGCATCCCCCCCAGACCCTGCATCCGCCCTTGGCTATATCACCGCTAGTAAACTTATTAATCATCACTTAAATGAATTAAATCCACTTGAAGTTCGGGTGTGTTTTCCATCCAAAAAGGATTTTTCGTTGCATAGAATAACATTAGCCCGTTCTACTTTCGTAAGTCCCTCTTTCTATTGTGAAGTGGAATAATATTGTCTCCGCCGAATATAATCAATACATTCTGTGAGCACCAAAACCCATTTATCAAAATGTATTATCGTACCCGTTCAACTCTTTTAAACCGTCATTGAAATTAAATTCCTTCTAGTGGCAATTATTCTCCGCCATAAAAAGCCTTTCAAAAGTTTCTCTCACAATACGTAACTGTATACTAATTTATTACTTATTAATTGTAATAAAGTTGAGTTATAGTAATGACTCAGATTGCTGTAAACTGGAAAATCTGAAATTGTTTTTAAAATTTTCCAAAAAATTTTTTTTTAAAAAAAAAAAAATTTTTTAATTTTTAAATTCCCAACCTTTTTTAAAAATTAAGGGGTTTTTTTTTTTTTTTAAAAAAAGGGGAAAATTTTTAAAATTTAAAATTTTTTTTTTTAAAAAAAAAAATTTTTTTAAAATTTTTTTAAAAGGAAAAATTTTTTTTTTTAAAAAAAAAAAAGGGGAAAAACCCAAAAAAAATTTTTTTAAAGGTTTTTTTTAATTTTTTTTTAAAAAACCCTTTTAAAAATTTTTTTAAAAAAATTTTTTTTTTTTTAAAATTTTTGGAATTTTTTTTCCCAAAAATTTTTTTTTTAAAAAAAAATTAATTTTAATTTTTTTTTTAAATTTTTAAAAAAAAATTTTTTTTTTTAAAAAAAAAAAAAAAATTTTTTTAATTTTAAAAAAAAATTTTTAAAAAAATTTTTTCAAAAAATTTTTTTTTTTTTTTTTTTGGTTTTTAAAAAAAAAATTTTAAAAATTTAAAAAAGGGTTTTTTTTTTTTAAAAAAAAAAAAAAAAAATTTTAAAAATTTTTTTACCTTTAAAAAGGAAAAATTTTTAAATTTTCCCAAAATTTTAAAAAAAATTTTCTAAAAAAAACCCCCTTTTTTTTTTTTTAAAAATTTTTTTTAAATTTTTTTTAAATTTTTAAAAAAAATTTTAAAAAGGGGGAAAAACCCCCCTTTCAATTTAAAAATTTCAACCTTTTTAAAAAAAACTTTAAAAAAAAAAAAAATTGGGGGCCCCCCCAAAATTTTTTAAAAATTTTGGGGAAAAAAAAAACCCCCAAAAAACAAAAAAAAAAAATAAAAAACCCCCCAAAAAATTAAGGGGGAAAAAAAATTTGGGGAAAAACCCCCTTTTTTCCCCCCCCGGGGGGGAAAAAAATTTTTGGTTTTTTCCCCCCAAACCCGGTTTTAAAAAAATTTTGGACCCAAAAAAGCTTTAAAAAATTTAATAAAATTTAAAAATTTTTAAAAAAAAAAAAAAAATTTTTTTTAAAAAAAAAGAAAAATTTTAAAAAAAAGGGGGGGAAAAAAAAAGGGGTTAAACCCAAAAAAAAAAAAAGGGGAAAAAATTAAAAAAAAAAAAAAAATTTTTGGGGGCCCCCCAAAAAAAAAAGGGGGGCCCCCTTTTTTAAAAAAGGGGGGGGGTTTTTTTTTTTTGGGGTTTTTTTTTTTTTTCCAAACGGGGGGAAAAAAAAAGGTAAAAATTTTTTTTAAAAAAAATTTTTTCCCCCCCTTTTTTAAAAATTTTAAATTTTAAAAACCAAAAAATTTTTGGGGAAAAAATTTTTTTTTGGGCCCCCTTAAAATTTTAAAAAAAATTTTTTTCCCTTTTTATTAAAATTTTGAAAAAAGGGGGGGGGCCCCCCCGGGGGGGAAAAAAAGGAAAAAAGGGGGGAAAAATTTTAAAAAAAAATTTGGGGAAAAATTTCCCTTTTTTTTAAAAAAAAAAGGGGGGGGGGGGGGTTTGGGGGGGCCCCCGGGGGGGGGAATTTTTTTAAAACCGGGGGGGGGCCCCCCCTTTTGTTTTTGTTTTTTCCCCCGGGGAAAGGGGGGGGGCGGGGGAAGGAAAAATTTTTGGGGGGTTTTCCCGGCCCCCTTTTTCCCCCTTTTGTTGGGAAAAGGGGGAAAAAAAGGGAAAATTTAAACCTGAAACCCTTTTTTTCCCCCGGGGGGCCCCCCGGGGGTTTGGGGGAAAAAACCCTTTTTCCGGGAAAACCCCAAGGGAAAAAGAAAAATTGGAACCCCTTTCCCGGGGAAAAAGGGGGTTCCCTTCCGGGGTTTTTTGGGCCTTAAAAGGGGGAAAAAAAACCCCGGTACCCCGGGGATTTTTCCTGGGGTGCACAAATAAATGTTTAAAAAGTATGCTTTTGAACGAAATTTCCGAAATGTAACAACGTACTATTAGAGAAGCATGTGCACGTATCAAAGTATGTAGAATGAAAAACATGCAATCATTAGATAAAGTGCTAAATTTACATGAATGCTATACCGGCGTGCACATAACTCTTGTTGATTGGGCGCGTTGTTGGTTCGCCAGGATATCTTGTCGAATGTGACGATGAGTTGATCGAGAAACTATTGAGAGGGTCTTGAACATCTAGAACCCCCAGGATGTATCTGGAAAATGAAAAATTGTATATTTAGTGATGAAGCAAGAGATCATGTGTATACGGTAATCAGTAATGACAATCCATCTTGCTTCGTTACTTTTGAATTGATGGGTATAATTCATCTTGCTTCGAAGTATCAATTCATAAGTTTTGAATCAATATCGTTACTTGAACCTTCCGAGCCTCTCTGATCTCACTTTATGAATGTCAATTTAGCTTGTTTGTACAAGTTGACATTCAGAAAAAATTATTCCAATAGGTTGAATTGAAAATACACCGAAAACATAGAAAAGAGAATTTATGAGGAGGTGTAAGTCCAAAAATTTTGTTTCTCATTGAGTAATTTTAATTATTTAGCCTATTTTAATTTGAACTTAGGTTGATGTTGTACTATTATGCCGGTATCAAGTTAGAGTATCAGTAAGAACGCACTTTTTCTCGTTTTTCTACTCGGTTTTATCATTCAACGACAACTGCATTCACAAAGTGACCACATAGGTTATACATACTAGAACTACTCGACTGTTACATTGGACCTACTCGCTAGTGGTATCGTTGATAACGGTGGTCGATTTCCAACAGTTGTAATAAGTAATATTCGGCTAATATTTTCAAAAGAATCATTTTAGATGAACCGAATGGATATTTTTAAACCATTCTACTGAATGCAAAAAATTATTGTGAAGAAATCATATATGCCTTCCACATTTCTTAGAAACTGATGATGAACATAATCTTGTGGCAAATAATAATTGTAGTATTGAGCGTAGACGTTTGTGAGCGCGATGTGATAAAAGCCAGTATGCTGAGAGCCACGTGTAAGAACACTTTGTGTTTTCGTTGCCTTTAAAAAGACTTCTTCTTCTTCTGGTACCTGACGTAGGCAATCATTGTGGCGAGTTGATCTCTGTTTTCAGCTGTTCTGAAAAGTCGTTGGATGTCACGTATTTCTAGTCTACTCACGGTATTCTTCAACCAAGATATCCGCCTTCTTCCAACTCCTCTGCGACCGTCTATTTTGTTTTTCATAATCAGTTGAAGAATATAATAACGCTCACCGCGAAGGATATATCCTAGATATGCAATTTTACGACATTTTAAAGTTTTCAACAATTCTCGACTGACATTTGCTCTATTTAAAACGGCGTCATTCGTTTGCATAGCAACCCACGGGATTCGGAGCATGCGTCTATGCAGCCACATTTCAAATGCCTCCAAACGCCTGATCGTGGTAGCCTTAAGGGTTCAGATCTCGGCTCCATATAATAACACAGACCATATATAACATTTTACCAATCTTTGACGAAGTTTTGAATTCAGACCGTCAGTACAAAATAATGTTTTCATCTTTTTGAATGTTGTGCGAGCTGTTTCAATTCTACATTTTATTTCCTTTTCCGGAACAAGTTGTTCTGTCAGGTAACACCCGAGATATTTGAAATGAGGTACTCTCGAGATATTTTGCTCATTCACTTGCAGAGAAGCGTTTGGGTATGACAGGAGCTAAATATCTTGAACTTCGTTTTTTCGACGTTTATGTTCAACCACATTTCCTTGGCTGCTATATTAACTGAGTCGAAAAGATGTTGTAGATCTTGGAGACTATCATAAAGAATGGCTGTGTCGTCGGCATAACGAATGTTGTTGATGAGTACACCATTAATTTTAACTCCATATTCTTGGTTCTGCATAGCCTTCTTGAAAACGATGTCTGAGTATAAATTAAATAACATTGGTGACAAGACGCACCCTTGTCTCACGCCCCGCCAAATACGACATTCATCAGTTAATTTTCCATGGACACGTACCATAGCTCGTTGTTGCCAATACAGGTTTCGAATAATCCGCGTATCTTTACCGTCAACCTCAGTGTTACTCAGATTATCTATTAGTTTAGTATGTTGTATCCTATCGAACGCCTTTTCGTAATCGATAAAGCACACAAAGACATCTTTGCATTGATCACGACTCTTTTGAAGCAGTATGTTTAAAGCAAACATTGCCTCTCTGGTACCAAAAGAGTTCCTA
>JAIFOV010000679.1:0-42854 GCA_020654155.1 Novius pumilus
CTGGCTCTCGCGTCAGTCAATGTCAGTTCGCCCATTTTTCGGATGATAGACTCCATTTTGGTATTGAAGTCATCTAGTTTTTTGCCACTTCTTCGGTTTTTCGTCATTATCAGGCTAGAAGAATGTAAACTTAATGTATTGCTAATCGATACTTAGACTTTGACTGACCTTTTCAAAGGCAATGCCTTGTATTTATCTTTTTTGTTGTACGTCAGCTGGTGGTACGGTTCCGCAATGGGAAAGCGACACGTCCCGGTCGACTATGGTTAGGGCGGTAACCTTTCATTGTACATCATTTTCGATGTACTATCGAACTTTCATTTTTTTGAAGATAGGTTGAACGAAAAGAAATAAAATGATTTGAAATGTGTCATTCAAAATTTGTATTGGAAAATTCTAATTTTCCTCGTCATTCATTAATTTCAGTACTTTGGAGTACGTCGTTTGGCTCTTTGTCAGAGTAGAATTTCAACAGATTACTGTTTTCGTTTATTCTTCAACTTACGCTGTCTTCAACATCCTGTTTTTCTTCTCTTTGAAGAAATCAGGTCTTTATATGATTCGTCTCTAAACAGCTCCTCAATTTATTTCAAGTTTTTCTTTCCACTTTTCTTTTTCATAATTTTCTCCCTTGTTGCTTTGAAAGATTTCGAATCCGATCCAGCATCATCTTTTTTAGGCGGTTTTACGTCTGTAGTATCTCTCTCTTTGGTGATTATTCTTGCTACTTTGGACGTCTTTGAATCTGATTTGACAGTTTCCTTTTTCGATGGTTTTTTTACGTCGGTAGCCTTCGTTTCTATGTTGGTCTCACGTGCAAAGAGGTCAATCAGTACTAACTTTGGCGCTCTTGTTTTGCCCTTCACGGTGGTAGGAAGAGAGGAAGATTTTTCTTGTAGTATTTCCGTATCTGCCTTCTCTTTGGTTTTACTGTTTTTCGGTTTTTTATGTTGGTCTCTGGCTTTCGCGTCAGTCAATGTCAGTTCGCCCATTTTTCGGATGATAGACTCCATTTTGGTATTGAAGTCATCTAGTTTTTTGCCACTTCTTCGGTTTTTCGTCATTATCAGGCTAGAAGAATGTAAACTTAATGTATTGCTAATCGATACTTAGACTTGGACTGACCTTTTTCAAGGCAATGCCTTGTAGTTATCTTTTTTTGTTGTACGTCAGCTGGTGGTACGGTTCCGCCAATGGGAAAGCGACACGTCCGAGTCGACTATGGTTAGGGGCGGTAACCTTTCATTGTACATCATTTTCGATGTAATATCGAACTTTCATCTTTTTTGAAGATAGGTTGAACGAAAAGAAATAAAATGATTTGAAATGTGTCATTCAAAATTTGTATTGGAAAATTCTAATTTTCCTCGTCATTCATTAATTTCAGTACTTTGGAGTACGTCGTTTGGCTCTTTGTCAGAGTAGAATTTCAACAGATTACTGTTTTCGTTTATTCTTCAACTTACGCTGTCTTCAACATCCTGTTTTTCTTCTCTTTGAAGAAATCAGGTCTTTATATGATTCGTCTCTAAACAGCTCCCTCAATTTACGTTTCAAGTTTTTCTTTCCACTTTTCTTTTCATAATTTTCTCCTTGTTTGAGAGCTTTCGATCCGATTTAGCATTATCTTTTTAGGCGGTTTTACTTCTGTAGTATCTCTCTCTTTGGTGATTATTCTTGCTACTTTGGACGTCTTTGAATCTGACTTGACAGTTTCCATTTTCGATGGTTTTTTTACGTCGGTAGCCTTCGTTTCTATGTTGGTCTCACGTGCAAAGAGGTCAATCAGTACTAACTTTGGCGCTCTTGTTTTGCCCTTCACGGTGGTAGGAGAGAGGAAGATTTTTCTTGTAGTATTTCGGTATCTGCCTTCTTTTTGGTTTTACTGTTTTTCGGTTTTTATCTTGGTCTCTGGCTTTCGTCGTCAGTTCATTTTCGGATGATAGACTCCATTTTGGTATTGAAGTCATCTAGTTTTTTGCCACTTCTTCGGTTTTTCGTCATTATCAGGCTAGAAGAATGTAAACTTAATGTATTGCTAATCGATACTTAGACTTGGACTGACCTTTTTCAAAGGCAATGCCTTGTATTTATCTTTTTTTTGTTGTACGTCAGCTGGTGGTACGGTTCCGCCAATGGGAAAGCGACACGTCGGTCGACTATGGTTAGGGGCGGTAACCTTTCATTGTACATCATTTTCGATGTACTATCGAACTTTCATCTTTTTTGAAGATAGGTTGAACGAAAAGAAATAAAATGATTTGAAATATCGAAAGAGTAAATTCATGGTACTTACATGTGGATGATGAGTATATCGTGTCATTCACAAATTTGTATTGGAAAATTCTAATTTTCCCTCGTCATTCATTAATTTCAGTACTTTGGAGTACGTCGTTTGGCTCTTTGTCAGAGTAGAATTTCAACAGATTACTGTTTTCGTTTATTCTTCAACTTACGCTGTCTTCAACATCCTGTTTTTCTTCTCTTTGAAGAAATCAGGTCTTTATATGATTCGTCTCTAAACAGCTCCCTCAATTTACGTTTCAAGTTTTCTTTCCACTTTTCTTTTCATAATTTTCTCCTTGTTGCTTTGAGAGCTTTCGAATCCGATTTAGCATTATCTTTTTAGGCGGTTTTACTTCTGTAGTATCTCTCTCTTGGTGATTATTCTTGCTACTTTGGACGTCTTTGAATCTGACTTGACAGTTTCCTTTTCGATGGTTTTTACGTCGGTAGCCTTCGTTTCTATGTTGGTCTCACGTGCAAAGAGGTCAATCAGTACTAACTTTGGCGCTCTTGTTTTGCCCTTCACGGTGGTAGGAAGAGAGGAAGATTTTTCTTGTAGTATTTCGGTATCTGCCTTCTTTTTGGTTTTACTGTTTTTCGGTTTTTTATCTTGGTCTCTGGCTCTCGCGTCAGTCAATGTCAGTTCGCCCATTTTTCGGATGATAGACTCCATTTTGGTATTGAAGTCATCTAGTTTTTTGCCACTTCTTCGGTTTTTCGTCATTATCAGGCTAGAAGAATGTAAACTTAATGTATTGCTAATCGATACTTAGACTTGGACTGACCTTTTTCAAAGGCAATGCCTTGTATTTATCTTTTTTTTGTTGTACGTCAGCTGGTGGTACGGTTCCGCCAATGGGAAAGCGACACGTCCCGGTCGACTATGGTTAGGGGCGGTAACCTTTCATTGTACATCATTTTCGATGTACTATCGAACTTTCATTTTTGAAGATAGGTTGAACGAAAAGAAATAAAATGATTTGAAATGTGTCATTCACAAATTTGTATTGGAAAATTCTAATTTTCCTCGTCATTCATTAATTTCAGTACTTTGGAGTACGTCGTTTGGCTCTTTGTCAGAGTAGAATTTCAACAGATTACTGTTTTCGTTTATTCTTCAACTTACGCTGTCTTCAACATCCTGTTTTCTTCTCTTTGAAGAAATCAGGTCTTTATATGATTCGTCTCTAAACAGCTCCTCAATTTACGTTTCAAGTTTTTCTTTCCACTTTTCTTTTTCATAATTTTCTCCTTGTTGCTTTGAGAGCTTTCGAATCCGATTTAGCATTATCTTTTTAGGCGGTTTTACTTCTGTAGTATCTCTCTTTGGTGATTATTCTTGCTACTTTGGACGTCTTTGAATCTGACTTGACAGTTTCCATTTTCGATGGTTTTTTTACGTCGGTAGCCTTCGTTTCTATGTTGGTCTCACGTGCAAAGAGGTCAATCAGTACTAACTTTGGCGCTCTTGTTTTGCCCTTCACGGTGGTAGGAAGAGAGAAGATTTTTCTTGTAGTATTTCGGTATCTGCCTTCTTTTTGGTTTTACTGTTTTTCGGTTTTTTATGTTGGTCTCTGGCTCTCGCGTCAGTCAATGTCAGTTCGCCCATTTTTCGGATGATAGACTCCATTTTGGTATTGAAGTCATCTAGTTTTTTGCCACTTCTTCGGTTTTTCGTCATTATCAGGCTAGAAGAATGTAAACTTAATGTATTGCTAATCGATACTTAGACTTGGACTGACCTTTTTCAAGGCAATGCCTTGTAGTTATCTTTTTTTGTTGTACGTCAGCTGGTGGTACGGTTCCGCCAATGGGAAAGCGACACGTCCGAGTCGACTATGGTTAGGGGCGGTAACCTTTCATTGTACATCATTTTCGATGTAATATCGAACTTTCATCTTTTTTGAAGATAGGTTGAACGAAAAGAAATAAAATGATTTGAAATGTGTCATTCACAAATTTGTATTGGAAAATTCTAATTTTCCCTCGTCATTCATTAATTTCAGTACTTTGGAGTACGTCGTTTGGCTCTTTGTCAGAGTAGAATTTCAACAGATTACTGTTTTCGTTTATTCTTCAACTTACGCTGTCTTCAACATCCTGTTTTTCTTCTCTTTGAAGAAATCAGGTCTTTATATGATTCGTCTCTAAACAGCTCCCTCAATTTACGTTTCAAGTTTTTCTTTCCACTTTTCTTTTTCATAATTTTCTCCCTTGTTGCTTTGAGAGCTTTCGAATCCGATTTAGCATTATCTTTTTTAGGCGGTTTTACTTCTGTAGTATCTCTCTTTGGTGATTATTCTTGCTACTTTGGACGTCTTTGAATCTGACTTGACAGTTTCCATTTTCGATGGTTTTTTTACGTCGGTAGCCTTCGTTTCTATGTTGGTCTCACGTGCAAAGAGGTCAATCAGTACTAACTTTGGCGCTCTTGTTTTGCCCTTCACGGTGGTAGGAAGAGAGGAAGATTTTCTTGTAGTATTTCGGTATCTGCCTTCTTTTTGGTTTTACTGTTTTTCGGTTTTTTATCTTGGTCTCTGGCTCTCGCGTCAGTCAATGTCAGTTCGCCCATTTTTCGGATGATAGACTCCATTTTGGTATTGAAGTCATCTAGTTTTTTGCCACTTCTTCGGTTTTTCGTCATTATCAGGCTAGAAGAATGTAAACTTAATGTATTGCTAATCGATACTTAGACTTGGACTGACCTTTTTCAAAGGCAATGCCTTGTATTTATCTTTTTTTTGTTGTACGTCAGCTGGTGGTACGGTTCCGCCAATGGGAAAGCGACACGTCGGTCGACTATGGTTAGGGGCGGTAACCTTTCATTGTACATCATTTTCGATGTACTATCGAACTTTCATCTTTTTTGAAGATAGGTTGAACGAAAAGAAATAAAATGATTTGAAATATCAAAGAAAATTCATGGTACTTACATGTGGATGATGAGTATATCGTGTCATTCACAAATTTGTATTGGAAAATTCTAATTTTCCCTCGTCATTCATTAATTTCAGTACTTTGGAGTACGTCGTTTGGCTCTTTGTCAGAGTAGAATTTCAACAGATTACTGTTTTCGTTTATTCTTCAACTTACGCTGTCTTCAACATCCTGTTTTTCTTCTCTTTGAAGAAATCAGGTCTTTATATGATTCGTCTCTAAACAGCTCCCTCAATTTACGTTTCAAGTTTTTCTTTCCACTTTTCTTTTTCATAATTTTCTCCCTTGTTGCTTTGAAAGATTTCGAATCCGATCCAGCATCATCTTTTTTAGGCGGTTTTACGTCTGTAGTATCTCTCTCTTTGGTGATTATTCTTGCTACTTTGGACGTCTTTGAATCTGACTTGACAGTTTCCTTTTTCGATGGTTTTTTTACGTCGGTAGCCTTCGTTTCTATGTTGGTCTCACGTGCAAAGAGGTCAATCAGTACTAACTTTGGCGCTCTTGTTTTGCCCTTCACGGTGGTAGGAAGAGAGGAAGATTTTTCTTGTAGTATTTCGGTATCTGCCTTCTTTTTGGTTTTACTGTTTTTCGGTTTTTTATCTTGGTCTCTGGCTCTCGCGTCAGTCAATGTCAGTTCGCCCATTTTTCGGATGATAGACTCCATTTTGGTATTGAAGTCATCTAGTTTTTTGCCACTTCTTCGGTTTTTCGTCATTATCAGGCTAGAAGAATGTAAACTTAATGTATTGCTAATCGATACTTAGACTTGGACTGACCTTTTTCAAAGGCAATGCCTTGTATTTATCTTTTTTTTGTTGTACGTCAGCTGGTGGTACGGTTCCGCCAATGGGAAAGCGACACGTCCCGGTCGACTATGGTTAGGGGCGGTAACCTTTCATTGTACATCATTTTCGATGTACTATCGAACTTTCATCTTTTTGAAGATAGGTTGAACGAAAAGAAATAAAATGATTTGAAATGTGTCATTCACAAATTTGTATTGGAAAATTCTAATTTTCCCTCGTCATTCATTAATTTCAGTACTTTGGAGTACGTCGTTTGGCTCTTTGTCAGAGTAGAATTTCAACAGATTACTGTTTTCGTTTATTCTTCAACTTACGCTGTCTTCAACATCCTGTTTTTCTTCTCTTTGAAGAAATCAGGTCTTTATATGATTCGTCTCTAAACAGCTCCCTCAATTTACGTTTCAAGTTTTTCTTTCCACTTTTCTTTTTCATAATTTTCTCCCTTGTTGCTTTGAAAGATTTCGAATCCGATCCAGCATCATCTTTTTTAGGCGGTTTTACGTCTGTAGTATCTCTCTCTTTGGTGATTATTCTTGCTACTTTGGACGTCTTTGAATCTGATTTGACAGTTTCCTTTTTCGATGGTTTTTTTACGTCGTTAGCCTTCGTTTCTATGTTGGTCTCACGGGCAAAGAGGTCAATCAGTACTAACTTTGGCGCTCTTGTTTTGCCCTTCACGGTGGTAGGAAGAGAGGAAGATTTTGCTTATAGTATTTCGGTATCTGCCTTCTTTGGTTTTACTGTTTTTTGGTATATTATTTTGGTCGCTGGGTCTCGCGTCAGTCAATGTCATTTCACCCATTTTTTGGATGATAGACTCAATCTTTCTATTGAAGTCATCTAGTTTTTTGTCACTTCTTCGGTTTTTCGTCATTATTAGGCTAGAGGAATGTAAACTTTGGGTATTGCTAATCGATACTTGGACTTGGACTGACCTTTTTCGAAGGCAAACCCTTGTAGTTATCTTTTTTTTGAATTACGTCAGCACGACAACAAGCTTTCGTTCGGATTCAACGCAACAGTAGCACAGTATTTCGACATCGGCATGTTTCTTGGTGAAATAGGACATTGAAAACCTATTTAGGCTTTTTGAATGAGGCATATGTCTATCGGAATTTGAAAAATAAAAAAAAAATGAATTATATGATATATGTAAGTCGGAAATCACGACTTTCTGTAGATTACGATGCTTCACGAATGATACAGCTGTTGAATGATACAGCTGTTGATGCTAGATAATACTGTAATTCTGTTATAATATCGAACAATGTACAATTCCCATATAACGTACCTGAATCAACAATCTGCTGACAGTGCGACATCTAGGTTTGGACGAGTTCAAACCTACATATAAACATGGAACTTGTTTTTGGTCCTCTGTTCTTGAATTGAAAAATAGATATGTGACAACTAATTTTTCCTTCTTCCATTCAAAATCGTTAAGGCGATTATTGCAATTTTTGACATCGATATTTTCTGATTAATTGAGTCGCCGTTCCAGTCGCCGGGCAACTCGGCCCCTCGACAACTAGTCGACAATGCCCAATGGCGCTCCTAAGTATCATTAAGTTGACATCGCGTTAGTTTTCGTGTGCGACATTTGTCGATTCTGACTAAAAATTAACATTTAAATGAATGAAAAAAGTGCAAATTCTCAAAACCTTGAACCGTTAATCTTCCACGTGAAAATATACACGAATCTAATTGCAACTCATTCAATGTCGACGTTTCATCGTCGTGATTAAACGCGTAGTCAAAGAAAATTTCGTTCGGAATCTCACTTCTTATTCCCGCAATCCGATTTATCTCTCGAAATTTCACGGATCTTAGTTAATTTACGTGGAATGAGGTCAAGATGTACGTACGTACGTATATGAATGTAAATTCAGCGCGTCGTGCGTTGAATCGAAATATGCAATAATTAATCGTTCAGATTTCACCCGTTATTTTGCCAAACATGATATGCGGCAGTGCAAAAAAAAACAAATCCGCATTCTCAATAGGGCTGTTTTTTCATTATAGGACGTCGGTAACCGCCGCGGGATTGAACGGTTCCCCAAAACGGACGACACCGCAGTCTCCGGGGACCGCGAGACCTGCATCCCTTCTCGATTCGCATCTCCACATCGTCCACCTCGTTGTTAATCGCGACGAAAGGGATATGGTATGAAGGTGTCCGGAGATAACCCCGTTTATGTCCAAAGCGTCAAAGATGGTAAGTTTTTTGATCGAGCAAGGACAAGGAAATAATTATTTGAACTTCACGCCCATCAGTTGTAACCCGGCAGTCACTATTGTTATGTAGCTCCCACATTATGGCCCAACATTGGGACCAACATCCCATATATTTCGATACTCGAAAATCAACTTGAAAGGTTTTCTGTTTCACGGAACAGCGATGCCAAATCTATCCCTGCGAATTTAATAAGAATATAATGACGTTTTTTGGCCTTTTTTTGTATAGGTACACCTACATGATGAATTAAAGTAATAAAAATTATTTGAATTAAAATTCGTCTCTGTTAATATGATAATCTTTGGTTTTTTGTAACAAACAATAAGGATATTTCGTTTCTTGAGGCCCGTCGCATACCGAACCGCCGAATCGCGCGATTCGTGCCGAAAGGAAAGTCAAAGAAACGGAGGCTATGTTGCGATTCCGACAAAGGATATTCCACCCGCTTGCGACAAGCTCGATGCTCGATTCGTTCCAAGCGCGATTTTGGTCGTAAATTTTAACGGCCTTGTTGAAAGATGAGGGTGAGCGCGAGCCGAACTCCTGAAAGATATGGGATTCCAGTAATCTACGAAATAGGAAAATAAAATTAACTGTGATCGGATCATGAGATTATTTTAAAATTTTGCAGTTACCTGCGTTCTTATTTTAAATATAAACATTGTTGTAAATGCACCCTTTAAACATCTTTCCCTATTGAAAGGATGCACCTGATATTTATGGTTCTTCACTTCCCCAGAACAAACATATTTGTTAACGTGATAGCAAAATGCAATTTTCCTTTTGAAAATCTCTGATTCCGCTTCAGTTTCAAAATACAGACATGAAAATGATTCCATTTTGGATCACTTTTAAAAACTGACTGCATATGGTACCAATTCCGATTTCTGACCTGAGCGTCACTATTATACCCTAATAAATCCTGTTAAGTTTTATCGGTTTTATGTCATGTAACGACTCCCAACTACTTCTGTAAACCTCTTCGGCACGAATCGCGCGATTCGGCGGTTCAGTATGCGACGGGCCTAAACGTAATCGTATTCGAATCCCTTCAGGGTAGCCAAGAAGTCAAGTGTCTTATCGTCTAGGTGACGACCGATTTATAGCGTCACCAATATTGGCCGAGGATGGCTTCGGTGTCGGTTTTTCTGGAATACTTCAAAGGAAGAAGGTACAAGGAAACTGAAACCCTAGACGGCTTCTATAAAGATACGGAAAAAATTTCTTGCGATCATAGAAAGAAACATGTAGTTTTAACTCATTAGTGAATTTTGAAATGAAAACATCATTATCTAGAAATATGAGCAAATGGAATATTTGTAGAAGTGCATTCCTTCGATGTAGAAACATGCAAAGAAAATATAGCAATGCGTTTATAGTTTGTGCTCATCTGATTTCTGGAGAACTGTTCGTAGATTAGGGTGAAACAGTAAAAATCGTTAAAATGACCGCATTTGGACAGAGTGAAATTTGTTTATTAATTGAATCAGGAACTCTCAAAGTCTTGAACCATTTGTTGATTTATATAGTTCATTATTTGGCAAAAAAAAATTATATAATCTAGATTACATTTATCCACATAATATAAGACAAAAAATTTTTGTGTACATGATTGAAAGATTATTAATTTTCGCTTGTTCCCGAATCGTTCTAAATCAGATAAGCATAGGCCCAAATGGATCAATGGGTGGTATATATTTGAAGCAAATAGCTTCTCAAATGTTTATAATCTTGGTTATCATTGAATGATTTGTTCTTTGGTTCTAATCGAAGAAAATTGCCGTTTCACATGTCATTCTTATAGTTTTGTTCTATTTTCATTATAATAAAAAGTCGGAAAGTACTGAAAATCTGTTCCAGGATGTTCTTATTATTGTTTTTACTTATCATTTCACATAATTTCTGTCTTAATGAGGTGTGAAACTTATCCGTACCTTTGTTATAACGAAGAAAAATATTTAATGTTTCACGAAAAATTTTACTTTAAAATGATCATTTAATTCAAAATTGATTTATAATAAGACATGAAAACTCACCTGGTTTTTCATTTAATATCATACAAAAGTACCCCTGCTAAAATACCAGAAGAATGTGATGGGAGGCAAAACCTGTTACAAAAAATGTACATATATCATTCAAGACCACAAGTGGAGTTTTGAAGTAACAAAAAGATCTATCGAAGGACATTTCCGACCTATATAGGAAGATTATGAATGAAAAATTGAGAACAGTTTTGTACTTCATTTTCTATTATATATCTTAAAACTTTAATCTTCATATGCTTTTTTATCAATTTCTTTTTTCTATACTCAATAATTTTCGAAGTTTCGCACGATGTTTTTCAATTTACATTTTACCTATTCATTTTGTCATTGTCATATTTTTATATTGGCAGTAAGATTGCCAATTTCGATATGACCATATTCGATATGATCACTTCAAATTAAATATCATTTTTCGTTATAACAAAACTACGGATAAATTTAACATTTCATTAAAATAAAAATTATGTGAAACGACAAATAACAATAAAAATAAGAACATTCTGAGACAAATTTTCACTACTTTTTGACCTTCTATTATAATGAAAATAAAACGAAACTATAAAGATGAAAAGTGAAACAACAAGTTTCTGCTATTAGAACCAACATAAAAAACAAATCATTTAACGATAACCAAGATTATGAACATTCGACAATTTATTTGCTTCAAATATATACCACATAGCCCATAGGTATCCCCTGAACCTATGCTTACCTGATTCAGAACGATTCGCGGACAAGCGAAAATTAAATCTTCAAAACTCTATTTTTTTCAATTGCGTTTATTTATTTTATGTGGATAAATGAAATCTAGATTATATAACATTTTTTGCAAAATAATGAACTATATAAATCGACAAATGGTTGAAGACTTGTTCCTAATTTAATAAAGTTGTAAATAAATTGGAAATGTATTCTCATAAATACTCAAGGCACAATTTACAAATATGGTTAGAGTCGAAATTTTGATAAGATAATGTTACATATCGAAACGTTACTGGTACCTAAATTTCAAATCACCAGGCAATGTCTCATTTCACAATTTTTAACGAGTTTTTTGCAATTGAAATTTCAAAGTTGCTTGACGACATGCGCAAAAAATTATGGAATTCGATTGCCAGTATTGCTACTAAGTGTGCAAGTTGATTGTTCATCGTAACACTAAAAAAATCAATATCGAAGTAAATGAGTCACAAATTTTGCATCGCAAATACATAAAAATTAATATACCTCTCATTTACTTATAGCCGCAGCCCCTATCGCTTTTATTGGAGAACTTGCGCACTCACGATATGCCAGGATTAATGATAATTCAACGACGGCAATTTCATATGGAATAATATATGTAGAATAATTGTGGACTCAGCTTCATGGCATTTACCCTTCATTTTTTTCTACCTACTTCCCAATTCATTGCCCTTTTCGAATATTTTTCGGTGACAAGGTAGTTTTGGAGAACAGAACAATAATTTGTGACTCCAAGGTCGCTGACATATAGTAGAAACGGAGTTTCTGTTTTCCGAACTTGCAAACATCTTTAATCAATAGTTTTTGAATTACGCCCCAAAAATATGTAAAAGGGCTGAGTACAGTATTTTATATGAAGTATTCAATTATTTCGTACCCTTATTGAATGTCATATTTATTTTTATATTTCAGCCAATAATTAGTACGCCAGTTTATGATATTCCGATGAAAAACTGTCATTAGACGTCGCGTAATTAAACAGATTTGGTAACACAGAAGCATAACTTTACTTTCATCGAAACTCGTCTTCTGGCATCGCTGCACTAGAAAACATGTACATATGTACCCTCCGTTATCGTTGCACCCTCTTTTTTTGGTCCAATTTTGGAGTTCGATATCAATAAATTTCGATAAACATGAAACCAGCACGCGCTAATGCGACGACCTTCCTAGTTGGAAGGCATAGCGGGCCATAATGTGGGAGCATCATTAGACAGAAAGACATATTCTTCACTTCTTAAAACCACATTACAAAGAAAAAGGAAATACAAAAGTACCGTCACATGCAAAGGTCATCTCAGAAATCATTTATGGGCACATTGGCATTTGCATACCATAACGCACTTACGAGTGCCATGAGATTCATTGGTGCACTTGAAGCCTTTAGTGGAGGGGCAAAATTTGGCAGCAACTGGAAGGGTGCGCCATCGTATTTTCTAATCGATGCTGTCCGCACTGCGCTTCCTTTCTTGCAAGGGTTTCGTGGTTTGGTGGTAGGCTTGCATGGGTCTTCCATGGGTGGGTCGGGCGAGCCTTCGTCGTTTATAAAGAGGTTTACGCATATTCTGGAAGAAACCGTACCTACTCTATTTGCTTCGGTGGCCCGGTTACAACTAATTATGCCTTTCGGGAGGTATAAATTTTTGAAGTCGATGTTAGGGGGGAGGATGTTGAACAGCTGGGCAGGTGGCTCCTCAAATTATCTTAGAGGTCCATAGAACATTCCCGCCAAGTTTCATTTCTCAATAATTTTTTGCAAGGCTTTACCCTTTCTTGCCGTTAATCTACGTATATTTCAAAGTTCTGAGGAACGAGAGCTATAAATTAGCATCGGAATAGATACATGTGCCATCCAAAGAACTCGTGACTTCAAACGGGCGCTATGGAATGTTTGAATGAATTTATTGCTACAGAAAGGTGTCTATTAACATTTTCTGAAAAGTACGTCCCTGTGCGCTCTTTAAATAATTTAAACCACTATATTTTTGTTTCAAAGATCATTTTCTTGGACTATGAAAAAACCAAAAACATTTTTTCCGATTATTTAAAGATTTGAAATTGTTTGTATATGAATAAATATGAAGTCCATGGGGTTCCTCGTAGTCGGTATTGTTTCGTGAAACCACGTTCTGGATTGCTTCTATTGGCATCTCGACTAACTGATAAATACGAACTTCGGGTTTTGGTTAACCTCTAACTATAGACGTTTTTTTTTTGTCACACTACCATGGACTCGAGGTCTCACAGACCGCTATATTTCATGGTAAAATTAATGATTAGATGCTTTTATTTTTATTAGTTTTTTATTATTATTATCAACTAGAGGTCTCAATCTTACAGACTTTACATGTATTTAACCAAAACTTATTTTGTTTTCTATTAATTTTAACAAATTATCATTTTAAGGCACTTTCAGTCTGAATTTTACCTGAGATCACTTAAAGCAAGAAAAAAATTAAACTTTAAAGTATTTTGAACAGTCATCTGAAATATCTTTAAATTCAAGGTCTAACGTACATAAAAAACAAAAAATGTAATTCTCAAAGAAAAAAACGAAAAAAAACTGACCATGGTCCAATATTGGTAACATTGTTGGCAGTCTTTGCACAAGAGCTTGGAGCACTGCAGGCAAATCGCTTGTTTACAACTTACACAAGCATAATTAGTCTTTTTTTTTAATATTGACGGACACTAAGCTTTCGCTTAGAATCATTCATTTCCGGTGTAGAGGACTCTCCAACAGGCATAAAATTCGTGTCAATACCAATTTCAACTCCTTTTGCAAATTTGAATTTAGAGCACGTCTTTGCATACAATGAACTACCAGGGACCGCCAAAATGAGAAAAAAATAAATGAACACTTCAAAAAACAAATTTACAACTATTCGATTCCTTTTATAAAAAATGAAAACCAATATTGCATGAAGAAAAACAGAGCAGAAAATAATGTTCTTCTTGATGGAGTATCAATATGGATTACAAAAAAATTGAATCCCCAAAACAATATAGTTCGTAGCATACAAAATAAATGGAACAGAATTAGCTTTCAATATAAATTGTACTTGAAAACTTATTGAAATTTCGAACCGCTTCTTCGATTAAAACATCAGATATCATATACACACATCACACTTTACAACCGCATATCCTCGATGTGGTTTCAACACAGCCAAATGACAACGAAAAGATTCATAAAAATTGAAGAATAAATTTGCAAGTCATCGGTTCCTATTATAAATAATAAAAAATGAATTGATATAGGAAGAAAAATACATATCATGCATTACTCTTTACAACCGTATATCATTGCTGTGGTTTCTACCACAGCCAAAATGACAAAGAAAATAAACTTCCCAGAAAATAATAAATTTACTACTTATTTCTTCGATTCCTTTATACAAAACGAAGAAGAAATTACTTCACACTCTTCAATATGAATACTTGAAAAACAAATGAAAATCTTATATTATCGCTACACTTTGACCATAGCCTAAATAATAAACAGTTTCTTTCATCCCGTGACATTCAAATTGAAAATCGACCGCATTCCAACCAAACCAAGCGTTCTGTTGAGTTTTGTCACACAACAGAAGAACGGGGCCCAAGGGCCCCCTCCTGGGAAGGCCGGTCAGGTCGCGAGCGAAGCGAGCAATCTAGTTTTAATAGTTATACTACAATTTTACATTTTTTTTTTTCAATTATATAATATAGCGAAAACATAAGTTCAACAGTTATGTGAGACTCTTGAACTTAAATTTGTTATATTTCACCTTTTTTATATTTTTGAGTGACTTTGGCAGGCTATTGAAGTTATACACCGCAATGTAGAAACTTATTTGTTTGCTAACTGTGTTTTTCATCAGCGGAGTCGGTGTTTGTTTTCCTCTAGTTTTACTTCTAGATTCAAGATATTTATTTTTCAAGTTATTATAGTGGTATATAATAGATTCAATAACGAGAATGAAACAGTGTTGACAGAAGTCAAAATTGTTTCTTGGCAACAAGCCTTGAATATGAATTTAAAACAATATTACATGCAAACATAAAAGATGTTGAAAGATGATTTATTAAAAAGATACTATTTGGCCAGACCAAGAGTCATTTTTCGCTTACCTTTGAATTATATATGAGATTTCCACAGACATTCGATCGAAAATTTTCATTTAATAAGGGTCAACTTGGATACAAAAATTGCCTCTGATCGTTAGATTAGCGGTTTGACACTGTCAGCCTACTGGTAATAGCTTTTGAAAATAAATTCCCCTTATTTATGATTTTTTTTAAATTCCTTTATAAATTTTGCTTGATTTTAAAACACCTGTCCTAAAGAACTGGTTTAATGCTTTCGCGGCCGTCGTTTGAAGTAGAATACTGCCCGTCGTTCTTTGGAATCACTTCCTGACGTTTCGCCGGCGCGAGTGACGATCTTCGTCAGAGGTCTCGACAACTTCGATGCTGACTAACTGCACAAGTGTTAATGGATTATTCGTCCTGTAACTACATGTAAGAGCTACTGTAAACCTTTTCGGTAAGAATCGCGCCACTCGGCGATTCAGTACGCGAGGCCCCTTATAATTCAAATCAGATGAACTTCATGCAACTTTGGTAGTGCCTCTCCCAACATACGTTTGTTTGCAATAATACCTTGGAATTGGCGTCAAAAAATATAATCCTTGGCGTGCTGAGACTTACTGTTTTGGTAATAGCAATTGTGCTTATCATTTGAATTGGACTAAAATTGGTTTTCCCCATTTATGTTCAATATACAAGGGTTCAACACGGACTGTCTGGTACATGTAGAAAAGTAGAATGAAGGATATGATGGATTTTTTCTTTACCGGAAGGGAAAGACGTGATTTACTGCATTTTATTTGTTGATACAGTTTCTGAATCAAATATCATGATGACACTATAATCCCAGAGCCATATGCGGCAGTAATAAAATTAAAATGTCTATTCATTTTATTTTGTATTACATATACAATTAACCAAAAGAGAACATACTAATCTATTCGAGATTTGGACTCTCAATTCCTTTTTTTTTCAGGTGGTGCGGCCGAAAAAGCGGGCTTGCATGCAGGCGACAAGATCATAAAGGTGAAAATTTAACATTTTGCCTTCAATTTGATGGAATTATTTTTGTTCCTTAGGTGAACGGTGTCAATGTTATGTCTTCCACTCACACGGACGTCGTTGCGTTGATAAGATGTAAGTTCATCCAAAATAATTTTATTTTCGTTTTTATGGCACACGTCGCAGTTCTATCGAGCACCTCGAAAATGCATATGTTTAATGCATTTTCGAATAAATTAGTAGTGACAATTGAACGTTGTGTCCCGGGGCACACTGTTTCGCCCCTTGAACGTCTGGTTTGTGGAACCCCAAAAGAACGGATCCGGTCGAAGTAACAGTCATAATAACTAAACGTGGGTTAGTCAAAGGACGCCCAGACAACTGAACAGCTGGTCGTCCGTTTTAAGGTAATTTGCGGTACATACGCCTCTGTGCTAAACGAAAAACGTCGCAGTTCGCTCCAGAAATGTTGGTTCAATTATCGTGTCGCGATGGGCTAAACGGAAAAATTACACCCATATTTCGCGCGGAAAAACAGTGTGTGACCTAACGATATGTTCGGATTCGAATCCTTGGCGGCTTGGCACAAACGTAAGTCGAAGCTGTATGTGACGATTGAATAGAATTGATTATTAATCAACCGCAACTATAACGAAACTAATATTTATAACGAAGGTGAACCAGACAATCTAAACTCTCAGTCTCGATTCCTGAATTTCATTGTTATTTCAGACTTATGACATTCTATTGTTGAAAAATATTCGATGAGCTGTTCCATTGTAAAATGAAAACGTTCTAATATTAGAAGATAAGCTGGTTATTCTGAATCCAGGAAGACAACGTTTCTGAAAATTCCCAATGTGTCGAAACGATTTCAAAGCAATATGACGAATCTCGTGTTTCGCATCGTTAGTTTCCATATAGCCGTTTATTTCGGATTTTTTTTCGGAAGTGTTCTCGCGCGATCAACGTCGGCAAAACTTTGCACAAATTTAGCTTGTGATCGAATGAATTGCTCGAACAAGATCATCCGGTCACGGTTTAAATTTATATATATCGCCCAGGTATTCGCGGAAAATTCAAACGAATGGCAAGTTCGATTGTGTTTATTTCTTCGTCTCGCGTCATAGACCTTGATTTCTTGTTGGCCGACTATTATTCAAAACCATAGAGATTTATCTTTTGGAAAGTTGGTGCGCTTATTTCAGTTTTTTTCTTTGGTCGTTATTGCTTATCCCGGACCCGACGACAAATTAAGATCACTCGTGCGGCCGTTAAACGGTCCGATTAATTCATTATTCGATTAAACCGGAACAATTGGGTAGAGGACAAGTCGAGTGCACTGGTACCAGGCTTTTCGTCGAGGTATTGTGACCAATAAAAGTGTACTTCGATACGAAACTCACTCGATTCAGCACTATTCAAATGTACATAAATATGGTTTTGAAAATTTCATAATTAACGTCGCTTTTCATTGAAACTAAATTCTATAAATATATGGGCGTGTTGTAACTGAATTATGTGCACAACGTTAATACATTTTACCGAGAGTAGCATATAACACTATTCTTAGTATGTAAGATTTCGTGTGTTTTGTACAGAAGAAAATTTGTGTCTGGTTGGAATAAATAATTAAAATACCATTACATACTGCGATAATCATCAGATAATATCAATCTCCAAGTGGGGCATACTTATTATCATAACCTAATTTTCCTCGTCATTCATTAATTTCAGTACTTTGGAGTACGTCGTTTGGCTCTTTGTCAGAGTAGAATTTCAACAGATTACTGTTTTCGTTTATTCTTCAACTTACGCTGTCTTCAACATCCTGTTTTTCTTCTCTTTGAAGAAATCAGGTCTTTATATGATTCGTCTCTAAACAGCTCCTCAATTTACGTTTCAAGTTTTTCTTTCCACTTTTCTTTTCATAATTTTCTCCTTGTTTGAGAGCTTTCGATCCGATTTAGCATTATCTTTTTAGGCGGTTTTACTTCTGTAGTATCTCTCTCTTTGGTGATTATTCTTGCTACTTTGGACGTCTTTGAATCTGACTTGACAGTTTCCATTTTCGATGGTTTTTTTACGTCGGTAGCCTTCGTTTCTATGTTGGTCTCACGTGCAAAGAGGTCAATCAGTACTAACTTTGGCGCTCTTGTTTTGCCCTTCACGGTGGTAGGAGAGAGGAAGATTTTTCTTGTAGTATTTCGGTATCTGCCTTCTTTTTGGTTTTACTGTTTTTCGGTTTTTATCTTGGTCTCTGGCTTTCGTCGTCAGTTCATTTTCGGATGATAGACTCCATTTTGGTATTGAAGTCATCTAGTTTTTTGCCACTTCTTCGGTTTTTCGTCATTATCAGGCTAGAAGAATGTAAACTTAATGTATTGCTAATCGATACTTAGACTTGGACTGACCTTTTTCAAAGGCAATGCCTTGTATTTATCTTTTTTTTGTTGTACGTCAGCTGGTGGTACGGTTCCGCCAATGGGAAAGCGACACGTCGGTCGACTATGGTTAGGGGCGGTAACCTTTCATTGTACATCATTTTCGATGTACTATCGAACTTTCATCTTTTTTGAAGATAGGTTGAACGAAAAGAAATAAAATGATTTGAAATATCGAAAGAGTAAATTCATGGTACTTACATGTGGATGATGAGTATATCGTGTCATTCACAAATTTGTATTGGAAAATTCTAATTTTCCCTCGTCATTCATTAATTTCAGTACTTTGGAGTACGTCGTTTGGCTCTTTGTCAGAGTAGAATTTCAACAGATTACTGTTTTCGTTTATTCTTCAACTTACGCTGTCTTCAACATCCTGTTTTTCTTCTCTTTGAAGAAATCAGGTCTTTATATGATTCGTCTCTAAACAGCTCCCTCAATTTACGTTTCAAGTTTTCTTTCCACTTTTCTTTTCATAATTTTCTCCTTGTTGCTTTGAGAGCTTTCGAATCCGATTTAGCATTATCTTTTTAGGCGGTTTTACTTCTGTAGTATCTCTCTCTTGGTGATTATTCTTGCTACTTTGGACGTCTTTGAATCTGACTTGACAGTTTCCTTTTCGATGGTTTTTACGTCGGTAGCCTTCGTTTCTATGTTGGTCTCACGTGCAAAGAGGTCAATCAGTACTAACTTTGGCGCTCTTGTTTTGCCCTTCACGGTGGTAGGAAGAGAGGAAGATTTTTCTTGTAGTATTTCGGTATCTGCCTTCTTTTTGGTTTTACTGTTTTTCGGTTTTTTATCTTGGTCTCTGGCTCTCGCGTCAGTCAATGTCAGTTCGCCCATTTTTCGGATGATAGACTCCATTTTGGTATTGAAGTCATCTAGTTTTTTGCCACTTCTTCGGTTTTTCGTCATTATCAGGCTAGAAGAATGTAAACTTAATGTATTGCTAATCGATACTTAGACTTGGACTGACCTTTTTCAAAGGCAATGCCTTGTATTTATCTTTTTTTTGTTGTACGTCAGCTGGTGGTACGGTTCCGCCAATGGGAAAGCGACACGTCCCGGTCGACTATGGTTAGGGGCGGTAACCTTTCATTGTACATCATTTTCGATGTACTATCGAACTTTCATTTTTTTTTGAAGATAGGTTGAACGAAAAGAAATAAAATGATTTGAAATGTGTCATTCACAAATTTGTATTGGAAAATTCTAATTTTCCCTCGTCATTCATTAATTTCAGTACTTTGGAGTACGTCGTTTGGCTCTTTGTCAGAGTAGAATTTCAACAGATTACTGTTTTCGTTTATTCTTCAACTTACGCTGTCTTCAACATCCTGTTTTCTTCTCTTTGAAGAAATCAGGTCTTTATATGATTCGTCTCTAAACAGCTCCTCAATTTACGTTTCAAGTTTTTCTTTCCACTTTTCTTTTTCATAATTTTCTCCTTGTTGCTTTGAGAGCTTTCGAATCCGATTTAGCATTATCTTTTTAGGCGGTTTTACTTCTGTAGTATCTCTCTTTGGTGATTATTCTTGCTACTTTGGACGTCTTTGAATCTGACTTGACAGTTTCCATTTTCGATGGTTTTTTTACGTCGGTAGCCTTCGTTTCTATGTTGGTCTCACGTGCAAAGAGGTCAATCAGTACTAACTTTGGCGCTCTTGTTTTGCCCTTCACGGTGGTAGGAAGAGAGAAGATTTTTCTTGTAGTATTTCGGTATCTGCCTTCTTTTTGGTTTTACTGTTTTTCGGTTTTTTATCTTGGTCTCTGGCTCTCGCGTCAGTCAATGTCAGTTCGCCCATTTTTCGGATGATAGACTCCATTTTGGTATTGAAGTCATCTAGTTTTTTGCCACTTCTTCGGTTTTTCGTCATTATCAGGCTAGAAGAATGTAAACTTAATGTATTGCTAATCGATACTTAGACTTGGACTGACCTTTTTCAAGGCAATGCCTTGTAGTTATCTTTTTTTGTTGTACGTCAGCTGGTGGTACGGTTCCGCCAATGGGAAAGCGACACGTCCGAGTCGACTATGGTTAGGGGCGGTAACCTTTCATTGTACATCATTTTCGATGTAATATCGAACTTTCATCTTTTTTGAAGATAGGTTGAACGAAAAGAAATAAAATGATTTGAAATGTGTCATTCACAAATTTGTATTGGAAAATTCTAATTTTCCCTCGTCATTCATTAATTTCAGTACTTTGGAGTACGTCGTTTGGCTCTTTGTCAGAGTAGAATTTCAACAGATTACTGTTTTCGTTTATTCTTCAACTTACGCTGTCTTCAACATCCTGTTTTTCTTCTCTTTGAAGAAATCAGGTCTTTATATGATTCGTCTCTAAACAGCTCCCTCAATTTACGTTTCAAGTTTTTCTTTCCACTTTTCTTTTTCATAATTTTCTCCCTTGTTGCTTTGAGAGCTTTCGAATCCGATTTAGCATTATCTTTTTTAGGCGGTTTTACTTCTGTAGTATCTCTCTTTGGTGATTATTCTTGCTACTTTGGACGTCTTTGAATCTGACTTGACAGTTTCCATTTTCGATGGTTTTTTTACGTCGGTAGCCTTCGTTTCTATGTTGGTCTCACGTGCAAAGAGGTCAATCAGTACTAACTTTGGCGCTCTTGTTTTGCCCTTCACGGTGGTAGGAAGAGAGGAAGATTTTCTTGTAGTATTTCGGTATCTGCCTTCTTTTTGGTTTTACTGTTTTTCGGTTTTTTATCTTGGTCTCTGGCTCTCGCGTCAGTCAATGTCAGTTCGCCCATTTTTCGGATGATAGACTCCATTTTGGTATTGAAGTCATCTAGTTTTTTGCCACTTCTTCGGTTTTTCGTCATTATCAGGCTAGAAGAATGTAAACTTAATGTATTGCTAATCGATACTTAGACTTGGACTGACCTTTTTCAAAGGCAATGCCTTGTATTTATCTTTTTTTTGTTGTACGTCAGCTGGTGGTACGGTTCCGCCAATGGGAAAGCGACACGTCCCGGTCGACTATGGTTAGGGGCGGTAACCTTTCATTGTACATCATTTTCGATGTACTATCGAACTTTCATCTTTTTTGAAGATAGGTTGAACGAAAAGAAATAAAATGATTTGAAATATCAAAGAAAATTCATGGTACTTACATGTGGATGATGAGTATATCGTGTCATTCACAAATTTGTATTGGAAAATTCTAATTTTCCCTCGTCATTCATTAATTTCAGTACTTTGGAGTACGTCGTTTGGCTCTTTGTCAGAGTAGAATTTCAACAGATTACTGTTTTCGTTTATTCTTCAACTTACGCTGTCTTCAACATCCTGTTTTTCTTCTCTTTGAAGAAATCAGGTCTTTATATGATTCGTCTCTAAACAGCTCCCTCAATTTACGTTTCAAGTTTTTCTTTCCACTTTTCTTTTTCATAATTTTCTCCCTTGTTGCTTTGAAAGATTTCGAATCCGATCCAGCATCATCTTTTTTAGGCGGTTTTACGTCTGTAGTATCTCTCTCTTTGGTGATTATTCTTGCTACTTTGGACGTCTTTGAATCTGACTTGACAGTTTCCTTTTTCGATGGTTTTTTTACGTCGGTAGCCTTCGTTTCTATGTTGGTCTCACGTGCAAAGAGGTCAATCAGTACTAACTTTGGCGCTCTTGTTTTGCCCTTCACGGTGGTAGGAAGAGAGGAAGATTTTTCTTGTAGTATTTCGGTATCTGCCTTCTTTTTGGTTTTACTGTTTTTCGGTTTTTTATCTTGGTCTCTGGCTCTCGCGTCAGTCAATGTCAGTTCGCCCATTTTTCGGATGATAGACTCCATTTTGGTATTGAAGTCATCTAGTTTTTTGCCACTTCTTCGGTTTTTCGTCATTATCAGGCTAGAAGAATGTAAACTTAATGTATTGCTAATCGATACTTAGACTTGGACTGACTTTTTCAAAGGCAATGCCTTGTATTTATCTTTTTTTTGTTGTACGTCAGCTGGTGGTACGGTTCCGCCAATGGGAAAGCGACACGTCCCGGTCGACTATGGTTAGGGGCGGTAACCTTTCATTGTACATCATTTTCGATGTACTATCGAACTTTCATCTTTTTTGAAGATAGGTTGAACGAAAAGAAATAAAATGATTTGAAATGTGTCATTCACAAATTTGTATTGGAAAATTCTAATTTTCCCTCGTCATTCATTAATTTCAGTACTTTGGAGTACGTCGTTTGGCTCTTTGTCAGAGTAGAATTTCAACAGATTACTGTTTTCGTTTATTCTTCAACTTACGCTGTCTTCAACATCCTGTTTTTCTTCTCTTTGAAGAAATCAGGTCTTTATATGATTCGTCTCTAAACAGCTCCCTCAATTTACGTTTCAAGTTTTTCTTTCCACTTTTCTTTTTCATAATTTTCTCCCTTGTTGCTTTGGAAGATTTCGAATCCGATCCAGCATCATCTTTTTTAGGCGGTTTTACGTCTGTAGTATCTCTCTCTTTGGTGATTATTCTTGCTACTTTGGACGTCTTTGAATCTGATTTGACAGTTTCCTTTTTCGATGGTTTTTTTACGTCGTTAGCCTTCGTTTCTATGTTGGTCTCACGGGCAAAGAGGTCAATCAGTACTAACTTTGGCGCTCTTGTTTTGCCCTTCACGGTGGTAGGAAGAGAGGAAGATTTTGCTTATAGTATTTCGGTATCTGCCTTCTTTGGTTTTACTGTTTTTTGGTATATTATTTTGGTCGCTGGGTCTCGCGTCAGTCAATGTCATTTCACCCATTTTTTGGATGATAGACTCAATCTTTCTATTGAAGTCATCTAGTTTTTTGTCACTTCTTCGGTTTTTCGTCATTATTAGGCTAGAGGAATGTAAACTTTGGGTATTGCTAATCGATACTTGGACTTGGACTGACCTTTTTCGAAGGCAAACCCTTGTAGTTATCTTTTTTTTGAATTACGTCAGCACGACAACAAGCTTTCGTTCGGATTCAACGCAACAGTAGCACAGTATTTCGACATCGGCATGTTTCTTGGTGAAATAGGACATTGAAAACCTATTTAGGCTTTTTGAATGAGGCATATGTCTATCGGAATTTGAAAAATAAAAAAAAAATGAATTATATGATATATGTAAGTCGGAAATCACGACTTTCTGTAGATTACGATGCTTCACGAATGATACAGCTGTTGAATGATACAGCTGTTGATGCTAGATAATACTGTAATTCTGTTATAATATCGAACAATGTACAATTCCCATATAACGTACCTGAATCAACAATCTGCTGACAGTGCGACATCTAGGTTTGGACGAGTTCAAACCTACATATAAACATGGAACTTGTTTTTGGTCCTCTGTTCTTGAATTGAAAAATAGATATGTGACAACTAATTTTTCCTTCTTCCATTCAAAATCGTTAAGGCGATTATTGCAATTTTTGACATCGATATTTTCTGATTAATTGAGTCGCCGTTCCAGTCGCCGGGCAACTCGGCCCCTCGACAACTAGTCGACAATGCCCAATGGCGCTCCTAAGTATCATTAAGTTGACATCGCGTTAGTTTTCGTGTGCGACATTTGTCGATTCTGACTAAAAATTAACATTTAAATGAATGAAAAAAGTGCAAATTCTCAAAACCTTGAACCGTTAATCTTCCACGTGAAAATATACACGAATCTAATTGCAACTCATTCAATGTCGACGTTTCATCGTCGTGATTAAACGCGTAGTCAAAGAAAATTTCGTTCGGAATCTCACTTCTTATTCCCGCAATCCGATTTATCTCTCGAAATTTCACGGATCTTAGTTAATTTACGTGGAATGAGGTCAAGATGTACGTACGTACGTATATGAATGTAAATTCAGCGCGTCGTGCGTTGAATCGAAATATGCAATAATTAATCGTTCAGATTTCACCCGTTATTTTGCCAAACATGATATGCGGCAGTGCAAAAAAAAACAAATCCGCATTCTCAATAGGGCTGTTTTTTCATTATAGGACGTCGGTAACCGCCGCGGGATTGAACGGTTCCCCAAAACGGACGACACCGCAGTCTCCGGGGACCGCGAGACCTGCATCCCTTCTCGATTCGCATCTCCACATCGTCCACCTCGTTGTTAATCGCGACGAAAGGGATATGGTATGAAGGTGTCCGGAGATAACCCCGTTTATGTCCAAAGCGTCAAAGATGGTAAGTTTTTTGATCGAGCAAGGACAAGGAAATAATTATTTGAACTTCACGCCCATCAGTTGTAACCCGGCAGTCACTATTGTTATGTAGCTCCCACATTATGGCCCAACATTGGGACCAACATCCCATATATTTCGATACTCGAAAATCAACTTGAAAGGTTTTCTGTTTCACGGAACAGCGATGCCAAATCTATCCCTGCGAATTTAATAAGAATATAATGACGTTTTTTGGCCTTTTTTTGTATAGGTACACCTACATGATGAATTAAAGTAATAAAAATTATTTGAATTAAAATTCGTCTCTGTTAATATGATAATCTTTGGTTTTTTGTAACAAACAATAAGGATATTTCGTTTCTTGAGGCCCGTCGCATACCGAACCGCCGAATCGCGCGATTCGTGCCGAAAGGAAAGTCAAAGAAACGGAGGCTATGTTGCGATTCCGACAAAGGATATTCCACCCGCTTGCGACAAGCTCGATGCTCGATTCGTTCCAAGCGCGATTTTGGTCGTAAATTTTAACGGCCTTGTTGAAAGATGAGGGTGAGCGCGAGCCGAACTCCTGAAAGATATGGGATTCCAGTAATCTACGAAATAGGAAAATAAAATTAACTGTGATCGGATCATGAGATTATTTTAAAATTTTGCAGTTACCTGCGTTCTTATTTTAAATATAAACATTGTTGTAAATGCACCCTTTAAACATCTTTCCCTATTGAAAGGATGCACCTGATATTTATGGTTCTTCACTTCCCCAGAACAAACATATTTGTTAACGTGATAGCAAAATGCAATTTTCCTTTTGAAAATCTCTGATTCCGCTTCAGTTTCAAAATACAGACATGAAAATGATTCCATTTTGGATCACTTTTAAAAACTGACTGCATATGGTACCAATTCCGATTTCTGACCTGAGCGTCACTATTATACCCTAATAAATCCTGTTAAGTTTTATCGGTTTTATGTCATGTAACGACTCCCAACTACTTCTGTAAACCTCTTCGGCACGAATCGCGCGATTCGGCGGTTCAGTATGCGACGGGCCTAAACGTAATCGTATTCGAATCCCTTCAGGGTAGCCAAGAAGTCAAGTGTCTTATCGTCTAGGTGACGACCGATTTATAGCGTCACCAATATTGGCCGAGGATGGCTTCGGTGTCGGTTTTTCTGGAATACTTCAAAGGAAGAAGGTACAAGGAAACTGAAACCCTAGACGGCTTCTATAAAGATACGGAAAAAATTTCTTGCGATCATAGAAAGAAACATGTAGTTTTAACTCATTAGTGAATTTTGAAATGAAAACATCATTATCTAGAAATATGAGCAAATGGAATATTTGTAGAAGTGCATTCCTTCGATGTAGAAACATGCAAAGAAAATATAGCAATGCGTTTATAGTTTGTGCTCATCTGATTTCTGGAGAACTGTTCGTAGATTAGGGTGAAACAGTAAAAATCGTTAAAATGACCGCATTTGGACAGAGTGAAATTTGTTTATTAATTGAATCAGGAACTCTCAAAGTCTTGAACCATTTGTTGATTTATATAGTTCATTATTTGGCAAAAAATTATATAATCTAGATTACATTTATCCACATAATATAAGACAAAAAATTTTTGTGTACATGATTGAAAGATTATTAATTTTCGCTTGTTCCCGAATCGTTCTAAATCAGATAAGCATAGGCCCAAATGGATCAATGGGTGGTATATATTTGAAGCAAATAGCTTCTCAAATGTTTATAATCTTGGTTATCATTGAATGATTTGTTCTTTGGTTCTAATCGAAGAAAATTGCCGTTTCACATGTCATTCTTATAGTTTTGTTCTATTTTCATTATAATAAAAAGTCGGAAAGTACTGAAAATCTGTTCCAGGATGTTCTTATTATTGTTTTTACTTATCATTTCACATAATTTCTGTCTTAATGAGGTGTGAAACTTATCCGTACCTTTGTTATAACGAAGAAAAATATTTAATGTTTCACGAAAAATTTTACTTTAAAATGATCATTTAATTCAAAATTGATTTATAATAAGACATGAAAACTCACCTGGTTTTTCATTTAATATCATACAAAAGTACCCCTGCTAAAATACCAGAAGAATGTGATGGGAGGCAAAACCTGTTACAAAAAATGTACATATATCATTCAAGACCACAAGTGGAGTTTTGAAGTAACAAAAAGATCTATCGAAGGACATTTCCGACCTATATAGGAAGATTATGAATGAAAAATTGAGAACAGTTTTGTACTTCATTTTCTATTATATATCTTAAAACTTTAATCTTCATATGCTTTTTTATCAATTTCTTTTTTCTATACTCAATAATTTTCGAAGTTTCGCACGATGTTTTTCAATTTACATTTTACCTATTCATTTTGTCATTGTCATATTTTTATATTGGCAGTAAGATTGCCAATTTCGATATGACCATATTCGATATGATCACTTCAAATTAAATATCATTTTTCGTTATAACAAAACTACGGATAAATTTAACATTTCATTAAAATAAAAATTATGTGAAACGACAAATAACAATAAAAATAAGAACATTCTGAGACAAATTTTCACTACTTTTTGACCTTCTATTATAATGAAAATAAAACGAAACTATAAAGATGAAAAGTGAAACAACAAGTTTCTGCTATTAGAACCAACATAAAAAACAAATCATTTAACGATAACCAAGATTATGAACATTCGACAATTTATTTGCTTCAAATATATACCACATAGCCCATAGGTATCCCCTGAACCTATGCTTACCTGATTCAGAACGATTCGCGGACAAGCGAAAATTAAATCTTCAAAACTCTATTTTTTTCAATTGCGTTTATTTATTTTATGTGGATAAATGAAATCTAGATTATATAACATTTTTTGCAAAATAATGAACTATATAAATCGACAAATGGTTGAAGACTTGTTCCTAATTTAATAAAGTTGTAAATAAATTGGAAATGTATTCTCATAAATACTCAAGGCACAATTTACAAATATGGTTAGAGTCGAAATTTTGATAAGATAATGTTACATATCGAAACGTTACTGGTACCTAAATTTCAAATCACCAGGCAATGTCTCATTTCACAATTTTTAACGAGTTTTTTGCAATTGAAATTTCAAAGTTGCTTGACGACATGCGCAAAAAATTATGGAATTCGATTGCCAGTATTGCTACTAAGTGTGCAAGTTGATTGTTCATCGTAACACTAAAAAAATCAATATCGAAGTAAATGAGTCACAAATTTTGCATCGCAAATACATAAAAATTAATATACCTCTCATTTACTTATAGCCGCAGCCCCTATCGCTTTTATTGGAGAACTTGCGCACTCACGATATGCCAGGATTAATGATAATTCAACGACGGCAATTTCATATGGAATAATATATGTAGAATAATTGTGGACTCAGCTTCATGGCATTTACCCTTCATTTTTTTCTACCTACTTCCCAATTCATTGCCCTTTTCGAATATTTTTCGGTGACAAGGTAGTTTTGGAGAACAGAACAATAATTTGTGACTCCAAGGTCGCTGACATATAGTAGAAACAGAGTTTCTGTTTTCCGAACTTGCAAACATCTTCAATCAATAGTTTTTGAATTACGCTGAAAAAATATGTAAATGAGTTGAGTACAGTATTTTATATGAAGTATTCAATTATTTCGTACCCTTATTGAATGTCATATTTATTTTTATATTTCAGCCAATAATTAGTACGCCAGTTTATGATATTCCAATGAAAAACTGACATTAGACGTCGCGTAATTAAACAGATTTGGAACGCAGAAACATAACTTTACTTCTATCGAAACTCGTCTTCTGGCATCGCTGCACTAGAAAACATGTACATTATGTACCCTCCGTTATCGTTGCACCCTCTTTTTTTTGGTCCAATTTTGGAGTTCGACATCAATAAATCTCGATAAACATGAAACCAGCACGCGCTAATGCGACGACCTTCCTAGTTGGAAGGCATAGCGGGCCATAATGTGGGAGCATCATTACATAGAAAGACATATTCTTCACTTCTTAAAACCACATTACAAAGAAAAAGGAAATACAAAAGTACCGTCACATGCAAAGGTCATCTCAGAAATCATTTATGGGCACATTGGCATTTGCATACCATAACGCACTTACGAGTGCCATGAGATTCATTGGTGCACTTGAAGCCTTTAGTGGAGGGGCAAAATTTGGCAGCAACTGGAAGGGTGCGCCATCGTATTTTCTAATCGATGCTGTCTGCACTGCGCTTCCTATCTTGCAAGGGTTTCGTGGTTTGGTGGTAGGCTTGCATGGGTCTTCCATGGGTGGGTCGGGCGAGCCTTCGTTGTTTATAAAGAGGTTTACGCATATTCTGGAAGAAACCGTACCTACTCTATTTTCTTCGGTGGCCCGGTTACAACTAATTATGCTTTTCGGGAGGTATAAATTTTTCAAGTCGATGTTAGGGGGGAGGATGTTAAACAGCTGGGCAGGTGGCTCCTCAAATTATCTTAGAGGTCCATAGAACATTCCCGCCAAGTTTCATTTCTCAATAATTTTTTGAAAGGCTCTACACTTCTTTGCCGTTAATCTACGTACATTTCAAAGTTCTGAGGAACGAGAGCTATGAATTAGCATCGGAATAGATACATGTGCCATCCAAAGAACTCGTGAACTCAAACGGGCGCTATGGAATGTTTGAATGAATTTATGGATACAGAAAGGTGTCTATTAACATTTTCTGAAAAGTACATCCCTGTGCGCTCTTTAATTAATTTAAACCACTATATTTTTGTTTCAAAGATCATTTTCTTGGACTATGAAAAAACCAAAAACTTTTTTTTTGATTATTTAAAAATTTAAAATTGTTTGTATATGAATAAATATGAAGTCCATGGGGTTCCTCGTAGTCGGTATTGTTTCGTGAAACCACGTTCTGGATTGCTTCTATTGGCATCTCGATTAACTGATAAATACGAACTTCGGGTTTTGGGTAACCTCTAACTATGGACGTTTTTTTTTGTCACACTACCATGGACCCGAGGTCTCACAGACCGCTATATTTCATGGTGAAATTAATGGTTAGATGCTTTTATTTTTATTAGTTTTTTATTATTATTATCAACTAGAGGTCTCAATCTTACAGACTTTACATGTTTTTAACCAAAACTTATTTTTTTTTCTATTAATTTTAACAAGTTATCATTTTAAGGCACTTTCAGTCTGAATTTTAACTGAGATCACTTAAAGCAAGAAAAAGAATTAAACTTTAAAGTATTTTGAACAGTCATCTAAAATATCTTCAAATTCAAGGTCAAACGTACATAAAAAACAAAAAATGTACTTCTCGAAAAAAAAAAACGAAAAAAAAACTGACCATGGTCCAATATTGGTAATATTGTTGGCAGTCTTTGCACAAGAGCTTGGAGCACTGAAGGCAAATCGCTTGTTTACAACTTACACAAGCATAGTTAGTCTTTTGTTTTAATTTTGACGGACACTAAGCTTTCGCTTAGAATCATTCATTTCCGGTGTAGAGGACTCTCCAACAGGCATAAAATTCGTGTCAATGCCAATTTCAACTCCTTTTGCAAATTTGAATTTAGAGCACGTCTTTGCATACAATGAACTACCAGGGACCGCCAAAATGACAAAAAAAATAAATGAACACTCCAAAAAACAAATTTACAACTATTCGATTCCTTTTATAAAAAATGAAAACCAATATTGCATGAAGAAAAACAGCAGAAAATAATTTTCTTCTTGATGGAGTGTTAATATCGATTACAAAAAAATTGAATCCTCAAAACAATATAGTTCGTAGCATACAAAATAAATGAAACAGAATTTGCTTTCAATATAAATTGTACTTGAAAACTAATTGAAATTTCGAAACGCTGCTTCGATTAAAACATCAGATATTATATACACACACCACACTTTACAACCGCATATCCTCGATGTGGTTTCAACACAGCCAAATGACAACGAAAAGATTCATAAAAATTGAAAAATAAATTTGCAAGTCATCGGTTCCTTTTATAAATAATAAAAAATGAATTGATATAGGAAGAAAAATACATATCATGCATTAAACTTTATAACTGTATATCATCGCTGTGGTTTCTAGCACAGCCAAAATGACAAAGAAAATAAACTTCCCAGAAAATAATAAATTTGCAACTAATTTCTTCGATTCCTTTATACAAAACGAAGAAGAAATTACTTCACACTCTTCAATATGAATACTTGAAAAACAAATGAAAATCATCATCCGCACACTTCAAAATCTTATATTATCGCTACACTCCGACCATAGCCTAAATAATAAACAGTTTCTTTCATCCCGTGACATTCAAATTGAAAATCGACCGCATTCCAACCAAACCAAGCGTTCTGTTGAGTTTTGTCACACAACAGAAGAACGGGGCCCAAGGGCCCCCTCCTGGGAAGGCCGGTCAGGTCGCGAGCGAAGCGAGCGATCTAGTTTTAATAGTTATACTACAATTTTACATTTTTTTTTTTCAATTATATAATATAGCGAAAACATAAGTTCAACAGTTATGTGAGACTCTTGAACTTAAATTTGTTATATTTCACCTTTTTTATATTTTTGAGTGACTTTGGCAGGCTATTGAAGTTATACACCGCAATGTAGAAACTTATTTGTTTGCTAACTGTGTTTTTCATCAGCGGAGTCGGTGTTTGTTTTCCTCTAGTTTTACTTCTAGATTCAAGATATTTATTTTTCAAGTTATTATAGTGGTATATAATAGATTCAATAACGAGAATGAAACAGTGTTGACAGAAGTCAAAATTGTTTCTTGGCAACAAGCCTTGAATATGAATTTAAAACAATATTACATGCAAACATAAAAGATGTTGAAAGATGATTTATTAAAAAGATACTATTTGGCCAGACCAAGAGTCATTTTTCGCTTACCTTTGAATTATATATGAGATTTCCACAGACATTCGATCGAAAATTTTCATTTAATAAGGGTCAACTTGGATACAAAAATTGCCTCTGATCGTTAGATTAGCGGTTTGACACTGTCAGCCTACTGGTAATAGCTTTTGAAAATAAATTCCCCTTATTTATGATTTTTTTTAAATTCCTTTATAAATTTTGCTTGATTTTAAAACACCTGTCCTAAAGAACTGGTTTAATGCTTTCGCGGCCGTCGTTTGAAGTAGAATACTGCCCGTCGTTCTTTGGAATCACTTCCTGACGTTTCGCCGGCGCGAGTGACGATCTTCGTCAGAGGTCTCGACAACTTCGATGCTGACTAACTGCACAAGTGTTAATGGATTATTCGTCCTGTAACTACATGTAAGAGCTACTGTAAACCTTTTCGGTAAGAATCGCGCCACTCGGCGATTCAGTACGCGAGGCCCCTTATAATTCAAATCAGATGAACTTCATGCAACTTTGGTAGTGCCTCTCCCAACATACGTTTGTTTGCAATAATACCTTGGAATTGGCGTCAAAAAATATAATCCTTGGCGTGCTGAGACTTACTGTTTTGGTAATAGCAATTGTGCTTATCATTTGAATTGGACTAAAATTGGTTTTCCCCATTTATGTTCAATATACAAGGGTTCAACACGGACTGTCTGGTACATGTAGAAAAGTAGAATGAAGGATATGATGGATTTTTTCTTTACCGGAAGGGAAAGACGTGATTTACTGCATTTTATTTGTTGATACAGTTTCTGAATCAAATATCATGATGACACTATAATCCCAGAGCCATATGCGGCAGTAATAAAATTAAAATGTCTATTCATTTTATTTTGTATTACATATACAATTAACCAAAAGAGAACATACTAATCTATTCGAGATTTGGACTCTCAATTCCTTTTTTTTTCAGGTGGTGCGGCCGAAAAAGCGGGCTTGCATGCAGGCGACAAGATCATAAAGGTGAAAATTTAACATTTTGCCTTCAATTTGATGGAATTATTTTTGTTCCTTAGGTGAACGGTGTCAATGTTATGTCTTCCACTCACACGGACGTCGTTGCGTTGATAAGATGTAAGTTCATCCAAAATAATTTTATTTTCGTTTTTATGGCACACGTCGCAGTTCTATCGAGCACCTCGAAAATGCATATGTTTAATGCATTTTCGAATAAATTAGTAGTGACAATTGAACGTTGTGTCCCGGGGCACACTGTTTCGCCCCTTGAACGTCTGGTTTGTGGAACCCCAAAAGAACGGATCCGGTCGAAGTAACAGTCATAATAACTAAACGTGGGTTAGTCAAAGGACGCCCAGACAACTGAACAGCTGGTCGTCCGTTTTAAGGTAATTTGCGGTACATACGCCTCTGTGCTAAACGAAAAACGTCGCAGTTCGCTCCAGAAATGTTGGTTCAATTATCGTGTCGCGATGGGCTAAACGGAAAAATTACACCCATATTTCGCGCGGAAAAACAGTGTGTGACCTAACGATATGTTCGGATTCGAATCCTTGGCGGCTTGGCACAAACGTAAGTCGAAGCTGTATGTGACGATTGAATAGAATTGATTATTAATCAACCGCAACTATAACGAAACTAATATTTATAACGAAGGTGAACCAGACAATCTAAACTCTCAGTCTCGATTCCTGAATTTCATTGTTATTTCAGACTTATGACATTCTATTGTTGAAAAATATTCGATGAGCTGTTCCATTGTAAAATGAAAACGTTCTAATATTAGAAGATAAGCTGGTTATTCTGAATCCAGGAAGACAACGTTTCTGAAAATTCCCAATGTGTCGAAACGATTTCAAAGCAATATGACGAATCTCGTGTTTCGCATCGTTAGTTTCCATATAGCCGTTTATTTCGGATTTTTTTTCGGAAGTGTTCTCGCGCGATCAACGTCGGCAAAACTTTGCACAAATTTAGCTTGTGATCGAATGAATTGCTCGAACAAGATCATCCGGTCACGGTTTAAATTTATATATATCGCCCAGGTATTCGCGGAAAATTCAAACGAATGGCAAGTTCGATTGTGTTTATTTCTTCGTCTCGCGTCATAGACCTTGATTTCTTGTTGGCCGACTATTATTCAAAACCATAGAGATTTATCTTTTGGAAAGTTGGTGCGCTTATTTCAGTTTTTTTCTTTGGTCGTTATTGCTTATCCCGGACCCGACGACAAATTAAGATCACTCGTGCGGCCGTTAAACGGTCCGATTAATTCATTATTCGATTAAACCGGAACAATTGGGTAGAGGACAAGTCGAGTGCACTGGTACCAGGCTTTTCGTCGAGGTATTGTGACCAATAAAAGTGTACTTCGATACGAAACTCACTCGATTCAGCACTATTCAAATGTACATAAATATGGTTTTGAAAATTTCATAATTAACGTCGCTTTTCATTGAAACTAAATTCTATAAATATATGGGCGTGTTGTAACTGAATTATGTGCACAACGTTAATACATTTTACCGAGAGTAGCATATAACACTATTCTTAGTATGTAAGATTTCGTGTGTTTTGTACAGAAGAAAATTTGTGTCTGGTTGGAATAAATAATTAAAATACCATTACATACTGCGATAATCATCAGATAATATCAATCTCCAAGTGGGGCATACTTATTCTCAATTTTTAACTCTCCTAAAATTTTTGAAAAATATTTTTCATATTATTTATGAGTTCGTTCTATGAAGTCAAGAATTTTGAAAATTAATTTATGGTATCAACATTTAACCAATGCACTTTCCATTTCTTTTGAATATATCAAGATGTCTTTAGCCGAGACTTTAAACACTTTTCTTTCGTCCTTTGCAAAAAGACCTGGAAACATTTTTTTTATGCAATTATTAAAAAATTTTTAATTTCTCGTTTTAAATTTTCAAAAAATTTCTTAAATTTCAAAATTTATTTTTCATTTCAATCGTCCCCATAAGGCACGCAAAATGTTTTTAAATACCAAAGTGCCTTTCCCCAAATTTATAATACAAATTGAAATCAAATTTGGATAGTGAACCAACATATAAAAAACAGACAATTAAACCAAAACAAAAAAAAATTAAACAAAAATATTATTTAAAAAGTTTACAGAAATAAACAGAAAAATTTAATGAAATTTATACACATACAACTTTAAAAAAAAAAAATTATTCTTAGAAATCAAAGACATCTATTTACTTTTGATCAATAGAATCACAACTTTCTTTGACGCGTTCCCATAGGGTGGGTCATTTCGGATTTGGGGTTTTAGCTAAAACTTTTTTGAGTTCTGCCAGCATGTGTGCTGGTTTAATAATTCAAAATTTTTTTGACACCGTTTATTCCACCTCATACACCTATTGGATTATTTTAACTTTGTGTTCCGGAATATATTCAAGGGATCTTTTACAGGTTTTGAAGAAACACAGAGTACAACTACCAACTCTTTGAAGAAAAATGCGCGATTTTTGTTTTTATGTCGAACCGGAATTGGTTTAACCTTATATAATCTCGAAATTCCAAATAATGTTGAGGTCGGTTGGAATATTTTCAGGAAAAAAATTCCCCTGGTATGCCAGCGTTTTTAAATATAATCTGCCGGTGAATTTATCCTCCCGAACCAAGTCTAAACCAAAAACCTTAATGTTCGCTCAAGGGAATTTATGGCACATAATGGGGCTTTCATCGCTCGTGCCATCCTCTATCATACCATTAGATGACGGGTGATAAGCAGTGGTACGGATCGCTCCGTCCCAAAATGAAAGAAGAGCCAAAACAACCTGACTAAATGGACACCTTGATCAGAGTAATGATCTTTGGTGCTCCGCGGGGCTATCCATACATCGTAAAAGCTCGAGCAACGGTCGCTGCAGAGATTTCTCTTTGGACTGCCTCGATCCATCGAGAAAAACGATCGATCATCGCAGGCATACGAATCCCTTCTGATGAGGCGGGGACCGACAATATCGATGTGAACCTGGTCAAACGACCATCTGGTGCTGGAAGTGCTGCGGTAAGGCTTGGTTGAGACGTTTTTGACTGCTGACAGTCTAGACAACTTTGCACCACTTGGCTATGTCCCGATGCATGTTTGGCCAAACATAACGTTGTCGAATCATGCGGTCTACTCCTTGTGCCCGAATGAGCCAGATCATGGTTAAATAAATTTTCTTCGGAATTTCTTAGGAATAAATGGTCGAATAGGTCGTTGAAATTTCGCACTGATGGCGATATTTTCCGGGCCCCATCCACTTTGTGAGTTTGCGGATGATCGACTTCCTCGAGAATCTTTTGGTTCTTCGTCCAAATTTTGTTCATTCCAAGTTCCGTAAAGGTAAATTGGACGGACCGTTTATCGTGTTAATCCTAGAGGTTCAGCAACGACATTTTCCCTCCCGATATATGAACTATTCGGTGGAAAACTCTGCGATGAACGATAATTGGTTTTCGAGGAGATGCTTTTCAGCCGTTGCGAAAGCATATTAAGTGGTTTCTGATCGGTAAAGATTTTGAAATTGCGACCTTCGATGAAAAAACGAAAATTTTCGCCTCTAAATGGCGGTTGCTCGCGATCGTAAGCTATATTTACATTGGGCTGGTAAAACCTTTTGAAAAAATGCCAAAGGCTTCCAGGCCTCCGTCAAATTGTTCAAAGGGAGGCCCCATCGCAAAATCTGACGCGTCCGATACGATCGGTTTCGGCATCATTGCTTGGATGTCAAGCAAGGGCGTTGGCTAATGCCCCGACGTTTTGAATGCTTCTTCAGCAGAGGCAGACCATGAATTTCCGTTTTATCGTTCTTTTCCTTTATCAAAAGCGTTGAGCGGGCCTGGCTCAGCGGCTCCGGGCATGGACCTCTTAAAATTGATCATCCTAGAAATTTTCAGGGTCACGACTTCGATGGTTTAGGAAGTTTATGATATCCTTGACCTTATCATGGATGGGCGAATTCCTTTTATCAATCAAGTCCGAAATTCCAATTCTTTGACCCAAATGTACATTTATTGACATTGAGCCTCAAATGGAATTCGCTCAGTCGTTGAAAAACAATTTGAAGATGACGCATGTGTTCTTCCCAGGATGAAATGCAACCAATATATCATCTATGAAACAATGGAAATCAAGATCGCCCAATGCCCGATTTATATATCTTTTTGGAAGGTCTGGCTGCATTTCGTAAACCAAAACACATATAATTGCTCAAACAAGCCGAAAGTTTACTGCAGTCTTCTTCCATCTTCAGGTGCCATTGGTATTTGATGATAAGCCCTGTGAAAGGGTCAGGAAGAAAAACACTTTTTGTTTTTAAGTTCGTAGTCAATCGTGTATATGAGGCGTTGGGTATCTGTCAGGAAGTGTTACAGAATTTAATCGCCGATAATCACCACAAAGGCGCCATGCCATCTTTTTGGGCCCATAGAATCGGACTGGCCATGGGCTGTCGGAAGGACTGAAATTCCTGCCTCAATTAAGGCTTGATTTCAGCTTTTGCACACTTTAGCTTGTCCGCAGAAAGCCACGAGCACGCTCTGCAATGGGTGGTCCCCGTACTGTGATGTTGAACGTCAGAACTTGCTGGAGGTTCAACGGTTGGGTTCAGTTATTTCTGGAAATTCAGCCAGAAGCGCGCAATTTTAGAGTTTGGACGGAAGAATGGATTGAATGGGGCTGGTTTCCAAACACCTGAAAAATCCAGAATTAGGATCGATCAGACGACGTCTACCTAAATCAACGATGAGGCCGTAGTGACGCAGAAAGTCTGCACCCAAAAATGGCGCATGGTACGTCAGCGATGCAAAAATTCCAGCGTAAAGAACGATTTAGTCCCAAATTCATTCTCGAAAGGTCGCCATATGTATTTATGGTTGTGTCGTTCGCGGCAAATAACTTTAATCGTGACGGTTCTCCCTTAATTTTGGGATTTGCTGGCATAACGAAATATCAGCCCCGTTCAACTAAAAATACCAACCTGCTAATACGATCGCGAATATGCAGCCGCCGGTGCCCCCCCTCTGTTTGTATGCGAGGGGTTATTTATTTTTACTCCAAATCATTCGGCGCACCATTCGCGACACGAAGAGGGTTATTCGCGAATTTAGTGTGCGCGTGACATAATTTCGAAGGTTTGACATTCGCGGACCTATTTTCTGGACGTTGTTAGATCTTGATCTGCCACAGGACTTACCAATTTTTCGACCTTTTCACTCTTGTGGTAGTTCTCTTAAAAGCAGACAACTGATCTAACTGGCTTTTGGTTTTATTTATCGTTTTTTTTACGCTGGAGTTGCGACCAAATGATTTGACGCGGCGAAATTTTGTGTTTTCTGACGCAAAAACACCGTCTGCCATCTTATCTGCTTTCCCGGCTAATTTATTTAAATCCGTAGCTCCAGTAGCCGCGAGTTAGTTCTGTGAGATTGAGGTAATTGTTCTAAAAATAAGGACGTCAATATTGTGTCGTCAAAACGACCAGCATTTAAATTACCAAACCGAAAGAATTAAAGCGGTTTTTCCGTCGCTAATATTTGCCCTTTCAGAGTTGCCTTAGCGTTACCTCCTGATACGGAAACGTCTTAATTATTCTATTTTTATCTGTTCAAAATGTCATCGGAGTTGGAGAACGTGAAATAATGTCCTTAACAGCTCAGGACGTCGACATCTAAGCGCTAGACGGATCCCTTTTGTTTGTTCCGAAGATATGCCGAGTTTTAACTAATCTCGACTTAGAAACCAAAGGGTAGGATCACTCATAAAAATGTTGGAATTTTAGGAACCCGTAAGCGTCGTTGAGGTGGTGGAACTCGACCAGTGGCTACCATTGTTGTTCTAATATGGCAATGCGTTCTTGGGCGGCCTTGTTTGTTGCTCATTTCTTAAACTTTCTTGTAACCGAATTTTGAATGACAATAATCGCCAGGAAACGTAAAAAAATTTTACTAGCCTCTCAAATCGGCAATTGTTTGACGCTGGTCGGCGTAAGTATTGAACAAACATTTTTGAAAGTTGGGAAATTCGCTTTCGATCAATGAAAAATTTTCCGAAAACGAAGATAGTCATACAAATAACGAATAAGAAAAACATAAAATAATTGTGCGATTAATTGGAAGGTGGATGATTATCTCCAATGATATTAAATTATTCGAAAGTCACATTCGCGTACGCGTAGCGCTCGATTTATTAAGGTAGGCATCTCAGGATGCGGCACTGCCGCTGCGTCGCGTTTTCGTCTAAAATCAATCACCGCCAGTACTAAAAACAAGGAATCTATTCCCCGGCATCCAGGCTGCGTTTCGAACGCCGACGGCCAAACGGAGCGGTTCGCCGTCGACTGATCTACAGATTTCAGATTAGCGCCGTCAACGTCGACGATTTTATCGATTGGTTAATGTTACGAGCTGAAATGTGCGACTTTTTCGGTTGAAGACGAAGATATGCTTCTGGAAAATGTCAAGCGTATCCCGTTTTAAATTTTTTAAATACAAAATCAAATAAATATAGAAAGAATATAAAAACACATACAAATGAAACATTTAAAATTTGAAAAACGTAGCCACTTTAAAATGTTTATTTAAAGCATCAGTTTGCCATGAAACTTTTCTTTCACCAAAACCACCGTTATGTAGCGTCTACTAATGGCCCAGCATTAGGACCAACATCCATAAATTTCGATACTCGAAAATCAACTTGAAAAGTCTTCTCCTGTCGAAACAGCGATGCCAAATCTATCCATGGAATTTAATAAGATTGTAATGACATTTTTGGCCGTATTTTTGTATAGATACACCGAAATGGTGAATTAAAGTAATGAAAACCATATAAATGAAAATCCGTGCCTGTTAATATGATCAAATTTCGTATTTTACAACAAACAATAAGGATAAACCGTTTCGTACTCATAATCGTATTCAAATATCGTCAGGGTAGCAGAAAGTCAAGTGTTTTATCGTCTAGGTGACGAGCGATATATAACGTCACCAGCATTGGCCGACGATGGCTTCGTTGTCAGTTTTTCTGGAATACTTCAAAGGAAGAGGGTACAACGAAACTGAAACCCTAGACCTTCTATAAAGATACGGAAAAATTTCTTGCGATCATAGGAAGAAACATGTAGTTTTAACTCATTAGTGAATTTTGAATTGAAAACATCATCATCTAGAAATAAGAGCAAATGGAATATTTGTAGAATGCATTCCTTCGATATACAAACACGCAAAGAAAATATAGTAATGCGTTTATAGTTTGTACTCATCTGATTTCTGGAGAAACTGTTCGTTGCTTAAGGGTGAAACAGTAAAATCGTCAAAATGACCGCATTTGGACAGAGTGAAATTTGTTTATTAATCGTTATTGAATTAAGGAACTCTCAAAGCCTGAACCATTTGTTGATTTATATAGGTCATTATTTCGCAAAAATGTATATAATCTAGATTACATTTATCCACATAATATAGGACAAAATTTTTGTGAACACGATTGAAAGATCATTAATTTTCGCTTGTTCCTGAATCGTTCTGAATCAGGTAATAAAAGGGATCAATGGGTGGTATATATTTGAAGCAAATGGCTTCTCAAATGTTTATCATCTTGGTTATTATGAATGATTTGTTCTTTATTTTGGTTCTAATAGAAGAAAATTGCCGTTCACTTGTCATTCTTATAGTTTCGTTCTATTTTCATTATAATAAAAGGTCGAAAAGTGCTGAAAATCTGTTCCAGGATGTTGTTATTATTGTTTTTACTTATCAATCTTAGTGAAGTGTGAAACTTATCCGTACTTTTGTTATAACGAAGAAAAATATTAAATGTTTGACGAAAAAATTTACTTTCACGTTGAAATGATCATTTAATTCAAAATAGATAGATAGATAGGATAGGGAGAAACCTGTTACAAAAAAATGTACCTATATCATTCAAGACCGGAAGTAGGGTTTGAAGTAACAAAAGATCTATCGAAGGACATTTCCGACCTTTATAGGAAGATTATAAATGAAAAATTGAGAACAGTGTTGTACTTTATTTTTTTTATATATTTTAAAACTCTAATCTTCATATCCTTTTTGATAAATTTTCTTTTTTCTATACTCAATAATTTTCGAAGTTTCACACGATGTGTTTCAATTTATATTTTACCTATTAATTTTGTCGTTGTCATATTTTTATATCGGCAATAAGATTGCCAATTTCGATATGACCATATTCGATATGATCATTTCAAATTAAATATCAGTTTTCGTTATAACAAAACTACGTATAAATTTAACATTTCATTAAAATAAAAATTATGTGAAATGATAAATACCAATAAAAATAAGAACATTCTGGGACAAATTTTCAGTACTTTTTGACCTTCTATTATAACGAAAATGAAACGAAACTATAAGGATGAAAAGTGAAACAACAAGTTTCTGCTATTAGAACCAAAATAAAAAACAAATCATTTAACGACAACCAAGATTATAAACATTCGACAAGTTATTTGCTTAATATATACCACATAGCCCATAGGTATCCCTTTGATCCTATACTTACCTGATTCAGAACGATTCGCCAACAAGCGAAAATTAAATCATCAAAACTGTATTTAACAATCGCGTTTATTTATTTTATGGAAACTGAAATCTAGATTATATAACATTTGTTGCAAAATAATGAACTATATAAATCGACAAATGGTTCAAAGCTTTGAGACTTCCTAATTTAATAAAGTTGTAAATAAATTGAAAATGTATTCTCAGAAATACTCGAGGCACAATTTACGAATATGGTTAGAGTCAAATTTTGATTAGATAATGTACCATATCGCAACCTTACTGGTAGTTAAAGTTTATCTCACCAGGCAGTGTCTCGTTTCCAATTTTTGGGAGTTTTTGCAATTGAAATTTCAAAGTTGCTTGACGACATGCGCAAAAAATTATGGAATTCCATTGCCAGTATTGCTACTAAGTGTGCAAGTTGATTGTTCATCGTAACACTAAAAAAATCAATATCGAAGTTGAATGAGTCACAAATTTTGCAAGCGTAAATACTTAAAAAATTAATCTACCTCTCATTTACTTATAGCCGCTGCCCCTAACGATTTTATTGGACACTCACGATATGCCAAGATTAATGATAATTCAACGACGGCAATTTCATATGGAATAAGATATGTTGAATAATTTTAGGACAAAACTTCATTGGCATTCCACCTTTCCTTTTTTCTACCTACTTCCTAATTCATTGGCCTTTTAGAATATTTTTCGGTGACAGGGTAGTTTCGGAGAACAGAACAATAATTTGTGACTTCAAGGTCGCTGACATAGAGTAGAACGGGTTTCTGTTTTCCAAACTTGCAAACATCTTTAATCAATAGTTTTGAATTAGCTCCAAAAATATATAAAAGGGTTGAGTACAGTGTTTTATATGAAGTATTCAATTATTTCTACCCTTATTGAATGTCATATTTATTTTTATATTTCAGCCAATACTTAATACGAAAGTTTATGATATTCCAATGAAAAACTGTCATTAGACGTCACGTAATTAAACAGATTTGGAAACGAAGAAGTATAACTTGACTTCTATCAAACTCGTCTAAGAAGAAAGGAATGTGAAAAAATTCTTTCATCTGCTCTAAATTTCACATTCTGGCATCGCTGCACTAGAAAACAGGTACATGTATCCTCCGTTATCGTTGCACCCTCTTTTTGGTCAATTTTGAAGTTCGACACCAATAAATCTCGAAAAAATGAAACCAGCACGCGTTAATGCGACGACCTTGCTAGTTGGAAGGGCAAGTGGCCCTTATGTGGACGCACCGTTAAACTCATGTTCCTCTCGTTCGACGACTGACGGTTCCACCGCTCCCTGAGGTGCCGGGGTTGCGATGCATCGTCCGCGTTCAAAACTCGGCCGTCGTCGTCTGCGGCGACGATTGTAAGTCACGCATCCTGAGATGCCGTACCTAAACGCTCACTTAACACTTGTCGATTTTTCCAAAGTTTCCGTTGAACGATCAACGATGATTTCGTCTTATGAATGTGGATGGCGTAAATGATGCGTTTATCGCAATCTTACCTAACCATGTTGACCGGCGGTACTGTCTAAAAATTCGCTCCCGCGTCGGAACGACGGCGGCGGGGGATTCGATTAACAGACGCCGGTGTCGGTTCGCATTGCAAAAGAA
>JAIFOV010000208.1:0-42849 GCA_020654155.1 Novius pumilus
ACAAATGAAAATCATCATCCGCACACTTCAAAACCTTTTCATCCCGTGACATTCACATCGACCGCATTCCAACCAAACCAAGCGGTCTGTTGAGTTTTGTCCGCCTTCGGCTGATCTTATATAGAGCGGAGCGCATATAGTGATCTGGCCCCTAGAGTAATCGGGGCGCATAGGGATCAGGCGCATAGGCGCAGGAAGGGCCGAAGGCCCTGACTCGTTAATAATATTTAGGCCCGTTTCACAATGTACAAATATAATATATCTGTCAGGTAAACTGAGTATCATCCCTCAATATAGAGTTGATGTGCCAACAAATCCAAAAGGAACGTACGAATTAACACATCAGAAGTTTCTGGATTTTAAAAACAGAGAAAGGAGTAAACTTCACTATCGCGTAGTTCTGTCCGCAATTGTTTTTCAATACGCAACTTTAAGTATTACGGAAGTTACATTTCCCCAAAACATAAACAAATCAAGTTGTCAATTACTTTCGCCATCACGCCATCTGGCAGATGAAAAATGAATTATTCAGTGTCTCTTTGGTGCAATGTTCGTTTTTGTTGTTAAAATTATTCTTAGGTTTGTTCCACCGACTACCAAACTAGTTCCGAATCATTCGGGCGCTTGCGCAGTGCGATTTTGGGCACCGAAAATACTAAAGCGCAAGCGTCTAATTTGGAACTGGTTTGTAGTCAATTGGAACAAATCTATTGTATTTTTGGGATCGCTTGAAAAGTTAGTTCTTTGCTCGTGTCTAACTGACACTCGCATGAAATCATCGACTTTCCGCACTCTTTATAAAACAAACTATTTCTGTACTATAATTCTTGGGATACAGATAACAGGTTAAGTGGTTTAACGACATTTATAAATAATGTTTTATTCAAATCTGATGAAATTATTTATTACTGTTAAGGCCTCACGTTCATTTGCAACACCAGACGATGCAAGGTGTCTTTGATCCTTTGTTGCCCTGCAACTCGCACCATTTGATTAGACGCAGAATGAATGCTCATCAACAACAACAACAGCAGCAACGTCAATCCGCCGCCGACCCAACGACGACAACTACAACGGCTACGACAACCAGTTTTACAAGGCGGCCCAGATTTGCGGAACAAATGGCACAAGGATCTCCAGTGATGAGAAATAGGTAATACAGATTCCGATACAGCTGAAAGGCTGAGAAGTAAGTCAACGATAAGTGACTGATAATAATTAATAGTGAGAGAGAACAACTAAACTAGCTAATTTATCAACTTCCTCAAATTAACATTTTGTAGCTACTCTTCGTATATAGAGATGACCATTCGCACATATTTTTACATGCACATTTTTGTACACGGAAACTAATTTTCACTATTTAAGAAACCTGAATATTAATTTTTTTTTACTGCGGATGCTGGATGTTATTAGCTCAAGCACCAGGTGCAAAAATATGATTGTATGTGGAATGAAAAAACTGGTCGTTTCACAGTTTGTTATCTTTTGCAACTTGTTAATCTTATATATAATTTTTGTTGTTCATTTTACTCTAGAACTAATTCCATTTTCCTTCGCTTTTCATTGCTCAAGGTGAAACGCTTTTCAGATGGGTTTACTATCGTCTTGTTCAACCAATCGTTCAGTTATTTCGGAAATTGTAGTAAAAGATCGACCAACATTTATTATTAGAAATGTTTTTGGAACTGGATTTTTTTGGAAATCTACAAATGAACAATTTTCGATTTATTGCTTATTTGAAATTTAGGAAAAGTTTTTGAACTGTACAACGTACCACTTATGAGTTTGCCACTTTTTTATTGAACACTTGTTGAGAATTTTGTGGAAAGGGTAACAACCAAAAAAGTGGAAAAAAGAAAACGATAGATCATTCAAGAGACCTCCTGAAATGATAAAAAAGGATAGAAAGAGTTTTTGACATTTTTTAATTTTTCTTTTTTGATACCACTTTTTGCGAAAAAGCTCTCCAAATTCGAATTAGAAACTAAAAAAATAAAATAATTCAAAACATTGGGGGAAAAGTTCAAAACTGGCTTCCGAAATCTCATAAACGAAAATAAATTTTTTTCCGATTTTTTTTGTAATTTTTGTTGTTTTTATTTTTTGGAGATAGTATCTCCATTTTTCTTTGAAATGTTTCAGATTTTTTTTTTGATAGCATATATTTTTCGAGAAAAGTTTATAATTCAAGTTGAAAAACAAACAGTTCAAGTTGATATAAGGATTTGAAGGATTTTTATGGAATATTGTTGGTATATCAGTCATATTTACATTAGTGAGTGAAAAAAAAACTAATACTTTTTTTGTATACTTGATAATTTAGTATCTCATTATTATGTATGGCAATATTGTTTCAGTTTCAGTTTGATGGGTGCCATGCTTAGTGGCTCCCCGCAATTGACTTTAAGACCACAAACAACAGCACAGTCTCAGGAGGACGCCCCAGATGGTGGACATAGACCTACTTCAGAAAGAAGCACCCCCCAATCACCATCCAATTTACCGCCAGGATTACAGATGTTTTCGGTAAGCTGAATTATTATTGTTGTTTGGTTTACAGCAAGTATACTGCATTGATATTATCAAATAAATTTTAATCAACCAACGATTTTCCGGATTTTAAAATTCATGTAAAAAACTTTTTCATATCATCATCATCAGAAAGTGACACTTTTCCCTGTATTTTGATAGAAATTTCTTTCCATTTTGATGTTTATCAATTTTTTGATAGAATCGATATTCTCGGTCCATTCATTTTATTATTGTATTATCACGTTTATTTTCAATTTTATGCGAAAGCTTTTTATGAACAAAGCTGTTCGAAATTGAATTACCTACAATATTGGTTTCTACTAAGTTTGAAAATGAATGTCACAATATATATCCCCCCCCCCTCACTCCTCAAGTTTGTTTTTAGTCGAGTCTCAAAAATCACTTCACCATTTATAGAATAAAATTTTGTCGTACGACCTTATCGTATAACTAAAATCGATCCTTGTAAATACCATATAATCATCAAAAACAAAACTACACAAGATGAAATTTATTGTGGTTGTTGAGAAAGTACTTCGAAAGATTTCCCACGGTTAATCGGTTTTGCAAATAGCGTTGATTTAGGATAGAATAGTAGAATAGTTAGGATAACATTAAATTAATGACTTACCCCAAAGTTCTAAATGAGGATTTTATTGTTCGTTTCTTTTGTTTACTGACAGCCCGTTCGGAAATGTAATGTTTCCAAGTAACATTATGTTTATGTTCTTTGTTATCCTGACCGTTAAATATGCTACTAAAGAAAAATAGAGTCATTGTTGTACCAGACTGTGTTGTGGGAATAGAACTCCAAATAATATTCCTATCGTTAAGTATCCCTCTAAAGAAAACGGTGGTACCAGTCTACAGCGTGAATAGAATTGCAAATAAACTGAAAATGAACCAAGTATGTATAAAAATGTTGTTATCTGTTAATGTGGTAGTTGTACATATTTCTTTTCAGCTGAATTATTGTATCTTTATATGAATTCAAATTACTTTTCAATAGAAAGCAAAAATGGATAATCAATTTAACAAATGTGAGAATTCCGAAAGAAGTTCTATATTTTCTAAGCCTTGGTAATACATTTTCTATTCCAAACTACAAAGTAGATTTTATTCACATAATCTCTAGTATTGAAACAGTTATGTCTGATAAATCTTCAAACATTAAGAATGAGATTAGGAATAAAATTTGCAATATTCTCACTAATTTCAAAAACAAATGGAACTTAAATGGTAAAAAAACAAAGAGCCGTTTTAATTTCTATATCAAAAAAACGAGATTTTTTAGAAAATCATAAAAATTTGATAATATTAAATGCCGATAAAAGTAATAAAACTGTCGTAATGTTAAAAGAAGAATATGAAAATAAAATGCTATCAATATTAGAAGATGTTAATACTTACAAAACAATAAGACAACCCAACAAGCAAAATACAAACAGAAATGAATTCAATGATAAATGAATGGCGTTCAAAGAAATTAATAACAAAAGAAATCAAAAACAAGTTGATTTGTCATAATAGTCAACCTCCTTACATATATGGACTTCCAAAAATACATAAACCAAACATACCACTTAGACCTATTGTTAGCAATACACAAGCTCCTACATATAATCTTGCAGAATTTTTAGCTTCAAGTATTCAACAAATTTTAGGAAAAACTGAATATTTTATTAAAGATTCATGGTCCTTTCATAATTTCATAAAACAACAAAAAATACCGAAAGATTTTATAATAATTTCATTGGATGCTGTTTCGTTATATACAAATATTCGAATAAACATGGCACTTTATATTAAATCTGAAAAATGGAACCAAATAAAACCTCATACAATTCTACCAAAGAATAAATTCATAAAAGTCACTAAATTTTGTTTAGATTCCACATAATTCACTTTTAAAAATATCTTTTATTCTCAAACATTTGGCACAACTATGGGATTTTCAATTTCTAGTACCATTGCCAATCTTGTTTTAGAAGAAATAGAAAACAGAATTCTACCATCACTAAATCATGAACCATTGTTTTTCAAACGTCATGTCGATGATTGTCTTCTACGTATTCACAAAGATAAAGTAAATGAATTATTAGAGAAATTCAATAATATCAATAATCGATTAAAATTCACAATAGAATATGAAAATAATAAAACTATCAATTTTTTAGACATGACTATAAATTATGATGATAATGGAAATATTAACACCAATTGGTATCAAAAAACGACAACATCAGAGAGGTATCCCCACTTCAACTCAGAAGTTCCAAATCTATACAAAAAAGTGTTATAAACAGTTTAATTAACAGAGCTATTAAACTTTCGGATCCAAAATACTGACCACAAAATTTAAAAACTACGACAAATTTTGAAAACAATGGCTACCCAACAAATTATGTAGAACCAATAATAAAACGGAATTAATTTTATTTATTATCAATCTAGTTATATCAAACAAAATTCAAATACGGGAAGCAAATATGTTAGTATAAAACACACAAAAAATTTATCCCAAAAAATTAATAAATGTCTAAAAAAATACAATATAAAAGTAGGTTACATTCCAAATAATTTTTCTAGAAACTTCTTCACTAAATTAAAACCCAATGTAGAATCTAGTAAAATTACACATTCAGTTTATCAAATTAATTGTAAAGAATGCAATTCAATATATATTGGTAACACAAAACAATATATTAATAAACGAATATATGAACTACATAGCAAAGAGTAGTTTTTCTCATTTTGCCATTTAACCGAAAATAATTGAATTGTTTGAATAAATCAAGAACTGGCAAAAAAAATTAACTTATATTCAAGATGGGTTTCTTCAACTATATTTCTTCTAACTATGGACGACATGTTACGCAACAGCTCAAGCAACTTAGTCATCTAACCAACAGGAGGATCTTCTTACTTAGATGCAGAAATAATCACATCTAACCCCGATTTATAACGAATCAAATCATGAAGCTCAATTATTTACTTGGCTATCGAACGGGATAACAAGGACAATATATAACATCATTTACAACTAAATTAAGTTTCAGAATTTTGAACATACAAATTGAATTAACATGCAGAAACTTATTCCATATACAACACAAACAAATAGAACTTGATAACAGTTTGAGAAATTGCTTACCGGAAAATTTACTCAAGGAATCCAAACGAAGGATTTTGATTAAACATAATAGAGAATTCTACAGGATTAGAGAAATAAATGTAAATAAGTTTAACAGAATATCGTCAGCACAAAAGGATAAAATTGTAACACAAGAAAGATGGTTCAAAAATCTTTCTAACATTGAAGTTCCAAATGAAGTAAAAAATCTGATATCTTTGGGACCTAAATTCTGTTTGCCACCATCTATCAAAGATATTAATATACCTGATCTTCTAGCTGAACTAGAAAAATCACATTCTAAAATCGAAGAACGACAACGTAACATCTTGAGAGGTAAGACCACTTATATAGTGACAAATTTTCTGCAAAAGAATACAACATACAAATCTACAATCAATAAGTCTCTCATTAAAACTAAAAAATTCTTCAAAGATCATCCAGAATTAACATTATTGAAAGCTGATAAAGGCAGTATCTCAATTGTCATGGAAAAAACTCAATATAATAGTTTAGTATTACAACAGTTGAATGACGACGAATATTACAAGAAACTTTTGAGAGATCCAACAACGACTCAAGTCAAATGTAATAAATTTGTCACCCAAGTAAAGAACAAAAAGTACTTAACTACAAACGAAGCAAAAAGGTTGATGATCTACAACTCAATTAGTGCGAAATATTATGGACTATCTAAGATTCATAAGGCACCATTGAACCTAAGACCGATTATTAGTTCTATTGATTGCCCTACAAGTAAAATTGCTTAATATATTGCAAATATACTTTCACAATCGTATAATAGAGAAAACAGATATTTTATAAAAGATTCCTTTGAATTTTCTGAATTCATTAATGATCGAATTATACCTGAAAATTATGTTCTGGTAAGTCTTGACATAATTTCGCTATTTACAAATATAACATTGGAATTAGCTCAAGATAGCATCAAAAAGATGGGAAACTGTTAGTTGCCGTTGTCAAATCCCTCAAAAAGAATTTCTTGAGATGATTAAACTGGTATTTTACTCGACAGTCTTTTCTTTTAATGGAGATTACTACAAACAACTGACCGGATGCTCTATGGGATCAATGTTATCCCCAATAATTTCTCAATATGTGATTGATGACACTGGATGATTGCCTGATTAAATTACCGTTTGAACTACCTTATTTGAAAAAGTATGTGGATGACATTGTATGTGTCATTCCTCAAGGCGAACAGAATATAATACTTGACATAATGAATTCATATAATCGAAGAATTCAATTTACAATAGAAAACGAGATAGACCAAAGTGTGCCATTCTTAGATACTCGAATAATAAGAACTGATCAGACTCTTCATACAGACTGGTATCAAAAACCCACAGATTCAAGTAGATACATGCATTTCAAATCATATCATCCTATAAAAGTAAAAATTAATCTGATTCAAAATTTAAAAACACGTGTTTCAAAATTGAGCCATCCAACATTAGTTCAAAAAAATATTCAAAACTTAAAATAATTTTATCCGGAAATGGATATCCCATTCGTTTTCTCAATAAAATCTTAAATAGTAGTAGAAGCAATAATCGATCAATACAGAGATCTGATGAATTACAATATGTCACTTTACCACATATGGAAGAATTGACCAACAAACTATCTAGAGTCATAAAAAGTACACATACAAAAATCGGAATTAAAAATATAAAACCCTTAAGATGTATTTTTAGCAATATGAAAGATAAAATACCTGTAATGAAAAATTCAGGTTTAGTTTACAAAATACCTTGTAGAGATTGTGATAAATGCTACATTGGAGAGACATCAAGATTTTTGAAAGATAGGATCATATCACATAAAAGCGATATTAACACCAATAGAAACTCATGCAAGTTAGCCGAACATGTTTTAACAACCAATCATATTATGAACTTCGATGGAACAGTTATATTAGACAAAGCAAAAGATACAACGAAACGTAAATTTATTGAGATGGTGAGAATTTCGCAAGACAACTCGACTATGAATAACAAAAAAGATATTGAAAATCTTAGTGGAATTTACGCGAATCTAGTCAATTTGGATCATCAACGGATGCAAAACTCTTACCGAAGACTTGATAATTATCCAAATTCATAATATACGTTCACTTGTTATCTTTTTTGACGTAACATAACTTTCACGGTGTCAATTTCATCTCATGTTTTTGAATTTGAAATCTGAGAGAATATCCTCAAGCTATAGGTATACCATTCATAACCAATTTGTTCCCATAATAATATTGTAGTCCTATTTCAGACACGATGATGAAAATAAACATTTTTGATAGCTTGTCTACATAGCAAAGAGTAGTTTTTCTCATTTTGCCATTTAACCCAAAATAATTGAATTGTTTGAATAAATCAAGAACTGGCAAAAAAAATTAACTTATATGAACATAAATATTCTATAAGAAATAATAATAAATGCACTGCTCTAGCATCACATGCTATTGAAAAGTTACATCAATTTGATTTCAACAATTATAAAATTTTAAATATTGAAAAAAAAACGATCAAAAACGGAAAATCATTGAAATTTGTAAAATCCAACACAACATCAATGCTATAAATTCAAGAACAGATTTGAACTTTTTAAATGTTTTCCAAAATCTCATTTGAAACTAATATGTTAGATATATATATTTTTCACCTCACCAAATTATAAGACTTGTTAATTTATTTCGTTGTTCATATCAATTTTTGATAATTAAGATCTTGTCAAACTTTCTCCTAGTTACTATCATGTCATAATGTACTTAGTTACTGTCACATAATATTTTTGAAATTTATCTGATGATGGCAAATGCAGAAACGCGTTATAAATAGAATTATATAATTATTTTCAACATATTTTTGAATTGACCCGTACGCAGAAAATATTTACATATATAATATAATATAATTGAAGGCCCAAGAGAAACAACGAATAATTCGAATATATATTGCTCTATTCCGAAGATAGACTTGCTTTCTGACCAATTATCTAAAATTCTCAGACAAATTGAAGGAATTAAAATTGCACAGAAATCTATAAAGAATATCGGCAAGCTGTTTTCCAAAACAAAAGATACCTTGCCGAAAGAACTTAAATCAGGCATCGTTTATAAGATAAAATGTATGAATTGTGAAGGTTGCTACATTGGTCAGACTTCCAGACAATTAAAGGGACGACTTTCTTCCCACAGAAGTGATTGTAATCTACGGAAACCCAGTTGTGCACTAGCCGATCATGTAATAGACACTCACCATCGTGTGGATTTCTCTACAGACAACGTCGAAATCTTAGATTCTTGTGATAAAGAAAAAGATCGAATCATACTTGAAATGATAAGAATATCACAGACAGAGAACGCTATTAACAAGAGATCGGACATCGGCTCCCTAAGCACTATATATTCTTATCTAATACAAGTGGACTCACAAATAAAATCAAGAAATTTTTTCTCTTCGAATAGAATTTAAAATTGTAGTTAAAAAAATCCATGACAACGAATAATTCAATAGTAATAAATATCAGATTTTGACGTTAACATCAAGGTGAAAAAATTCGATCAAAATTTTGAACCATATTTCGGAAATTGAAATTAACAACGGCTACCAATAGTTTTTAATAATATCTTTCAAAATAATCCAATATTGTTGTAAGTAAAACTTTTTTCTTTTCCAAAAATTATGTTACATATGTTTTCGATATTAGTATTGTCACACAATGTTTACAGTTGTTCCGAGGAAGCTATTGAAATATAGCGAAAGCTTAACAAACTTTGAATGGTACACTAATTGAATGGACCTCTCCCTCTCTGGTAATTCCCAATGAAAATGTACTGAAATTTACAAAACAGAGATGAACTTAATGGAGAATTATATAATATATATAGTTTAATAAAAACATGTTCCAAATCAAATTTATCTTTAGGCAGTCGAATATTATTCGTCTTGTGAACAATAAATAAATAATTGAAAACACGGAAATTAAAGTCAAAAAAGATTGATTCGTTAGAATTGAAACTCATCTCGTTTTTTGAAAATAGCTAAGTTCTTGAAAATGCTGAAGACATTTTATACGTAAAATATTCTTTTTGGTGGAAAATGAAGAGGACCAAAAAATTTATATTTCTTTTGTATAAATCTACCGATTGAAGCAAACATTTACCGTTTCAAGTTTACGAAAAATCGAAAATTCATATTGCAGTTCAAATATTATGGGCATATAAATTATTATAGCTAAAGCCCGGACTTTAGGCACTATAAATTCGTTAAAAAAAGGCAGTGAAAAGGCAATAAAAATACTCAAAATAGCCACTTGAAATAGGCATTTATTATATACTGATAGATAAAACAGATAAGATAAAACAAAAAACATTCGATGTGAATACTTATTCTTTATTAAACATAACTACCAATAGTTTTCTCAAATTTTCAAATTTTATACTTTGTCGTCTATCTGATAAAATATGTTTATACAACGAAAAGATGATGTTAGAAGGTGTTATTTTCACAACCCGGTGATAGGGTATAATTTTGAAACCTCTGAAAAAGTCACGGCGGGAAATCGAAACGGACTCCAGCTTTACGCTATTGTTTCCATTATTGTTACCCCGACTATGACTTATTTTTTTCCGGCTAACTTGTTAATCTTTGATAATCTTGGACTTCATCACAGAAAGCCATGCAAGAGAATCAATTTAACTGAAACGCCGGTTCTGCGTAATCCAACGCTAATCGTGAATTGATGTTAGAAGGTTATCACCAACCCGGTGATAGGGTAGATTTTGAAAACCTCGAAAGTCACGGCGGGAATCGAACCCGACCTCCAGTTACGCTATTGCTTTCATTATTGCTACCCCGACTATGACTTATTTTCATTTTCCGGCTAACTTGTTAACTTTGATAATCTTGGACTTCATCACAGAAAAGTTATGCAAGAGAATCAATTTAACTGAAACGCCGGTTTGCGTAATTCAACGCTAATCGTGAATTGATGTTAGAAGGTGTTATTTTCACCAACCCGGTGATAGTATAATTTTGAAAAACCTCTGAAAGTAAGTCACGGCGGGACCGGGAATGAACCCGACCTCAGCTACGCGCTATTGCTTACCATTGTTACCCCGACTATGACTTATTTTTCAATTTTTCTTTTGTTAGCCGGAAAAATTGAAAAATAAGTCATAGTCGGGGTAGCTTAATGGTAGAGCAATAGCGCGTAAAGCTGGAGGTCCGGGTTCGATTCCGGTCCCGCCGTGACTTACTTTTCAGAGGTTTTTCAAAATTATACCCTATCACCGGGTTGGTGAGAAATAACACCTTCTAACATCAATTCACGATTAGCGTTGGATTACGCAGAGCCGGCGTTTCAGTTAAATTGATTCTCTTGCATGGCTTTCGTGATGAAGTCCAAGATTATCAAAGCACAAGTTAGCCGGAAAAAATTGAAAAATAAGTCATAGTCGGGTAGCTAATGGTAGAGCAATAGCGCGTAAAGCTGGAGGTCCGGGTTCGATTCCCGGTCCTGCCGTGACTTACTTTTCAGAGGTTTTTCAAAATTATACCCTATCACCGGGTTGGTGAGAAATAACACCTTCTAACATCAATTCACGATTAGCGTTGATTACGCAGAGCCGGCGTTTCAGTTAAATTGATTCTCTTGCATGGCTTTCTGTGATGAAGTCCAAGATTATCAAAGCAACAAGTTAGCCGGAAAAAATTGAAAATAAATCATAGTCGGGGTAGCTTAATGGTAGAGCAATAGCGCGTAAAGCTGGAGGTCCGGGTTCGATTCCCGGTCCCGCCGTGACTTACTTTTCAGAGGTTTTTCAAAATTATACCCTATCACCGGGTTGGTGAGAAATAACACCTTCTAACATCAATTCACGATTAGCGTTGGATTACGCAGAGCCGGCGTTTCTGTTAAATTGATTCTCTTGCATGGCTTTCTGTGATGAAGTCCAAGATTATCAAAGTTAACAAGTTAGCCGGAAAAAATTGAAAAATAAGTCATAGTCGGGGTAGCTTAATGGTAGAGCAATAGCGCGTAAAGCTGGAGGTCCGGGTTCGATTCCCGGTCCCGCCGTGACTTACTTTTCAGAGGTTTTTTCAAAACGAAAAAGATCTCTCCACATCAACAGATGTCAAAGGTGCATACATAAATGAGGATGTTTCGGTAGGGTTCAAGAAATTACTGACCCCATCTCCTAATAAAATCGAATTTATTTCGCGCATCTTGACCAAACCACTATTGTTCTGCAACACTTTTTCACATTTTTCTTTCATGAACTCTCCTTTTAATCCAGGCGCAGAATTGATTCTTTCAATTGTTTCATCCATAATGTTCAATTGCTCTTGTAATTTTAAATTCCTCTTTTCTAGTTTTTGTATTGATGTTGGAATTGAATGAAAATGTGCAAGTATGTATGCTAAATCAGACTGGATATTCTTTTTGGACAAAACATTTTTACATATTTTTATTGAAGCTGCATCATTTTCGAGGTGATCCACTATTTCTACAATTTTCTCGAAATGGGTTGCGTAATAAATGGCAGCCGATATCCATGTACCCCATCTCGTTATTGTAGGTTGAGGTGGTAATGGCAGATCTGGTGCAAGTTCTTTGAAAATTTGCACCCTCGATGGAAGTTTTAAAAACTTTCTTGACGTTTGATATTAACAGATCGACATCGTGAAATAAACTTCGCGCTTCTTCAGCAACTCTATGCAATGCATGAGCTATACACGTCACATGAACCATTTTTGGAAATAGAACTTGCAGAACTTTTCCAGCTGCTTTCATGTATGGAGCGGCATCAGAAACAAATAGCAACACTTTGTCATGTTTCACTCCATCTGGCCACAATAATGAGAGCGCACTGGTAAATAATTGGGCTATTGTCGAATTATTGGCTGATTCGAGTACTTCACTTGTTAATAAATACGTGTTAGAGTCCTGGTGAGTTGATTGTAGAGTTCCAATAATTACGTTGGCTACGTAGCGGCCAAGAGCATCGGTTGTTTCGTCAATGGACACCCACAAATTTTTACCTTCCGTTTCTTTTCTAATTTTGTTCATCTTTTCCTGGAACACTACATCAATATAATTTTTCCGGAGGGTGGACTCACTTGGCACGTGTTCTTTGGTGTACTTTTCAAGGAATGCTTTTAGAGAAGGATTTTCCAATTTCCAAAGAGGAATGTTCGCATCCATCAGTGCTTTACATAAATCCAAAGAGAATTGGGATTGTCGATTGATATAACGCCGAAATTCGGAAGCAGACACGTTTTTACTATCGCAATTTTTCGAAGCAGCATTTTTATGTTTCACTGTTGAAAGGTGCTGGGATACAAAATACTTCTTCTCAAAATTCACTTTACAGTCACATATTTTGCAGAATAACACAGAACCGTCACTACTGAAAACGTCTTTACCGAATTCAAGTATTAATTTATTCAATTTTGTTTGCTCGGATGCTCTGACTTTAGGCATATTGGCTGGCGATAAGTTGAACTGAATGGGCGAATGGTGAAAAACAACTGAACGGAAATGGGTATTACGATATATTTATACCTATAGGTATCTGGTTTTAGGTTTTCCCATCAGTAACAGTTGTTGTATCAATTCCTAGAAAAAGGGAACTATCTCTTGTCTATGTACCAATCCTGCCTACCTGAGATCTTAGGGTTTCCTACTTTATACTATCATAAATTGTTCGAAATAGGCGAAATAAGTCATAAAATCCCACTTTAGGCAAAATAGACAGAAAATACGAAAATAGGCATTTTATGGCATTTTGCCTAACATCCGGGCTTTAATTATAGCATATAAATCAAAGATTTTTTCGTTGAGTCATATTCAATGAAATCAACTTAGTTTGAACATATGTGTCATTGATTGAAAGGTTTAGGCTTTCGCCGCCGTCGTTTGATGTTGAACACATTTTCTTTGGCTGTAGTGGCTGTCGTTGTTTGGCATTACTTCCTGACGTTTCGCCAAACAACGACGGTCACTACACTCGAAGAAGATGTGTTCAACATATGAGTCATTATTATTAATGAAAAGTTTTTTTCTTATTCAAGAACTATTAGTCCAAGTGTCAGATGTAGAAAGGTATAAAAAATCTCATTACGGACGTTGAAGTCGTTTTTGGTAGAGTATTTCATGCAAAATACAAGAAAATTAAATATAACAATCCAATTTTAGTAGAAGTGATCTAAAACGAAAATCGGTTTTTGTCCGTCTAACCTAGGCATTACCTGTATTCCTTTTATGTATTTGTATAATCAATGTCACATCTATGCATAAAAACAAGTGCTCATTAATACGTCAACTGTTAATTATTCCATTATTACTGTCAAAAAGAAATGACAATGTTTTCGAATTCGTTCAATTTTAAACGTGTTTATCTTTCTAGACGATCAACAATCTCTTAACGGGCGGTGCAACCATTTCTCAACTGATCGACAATTTGAGTCCTGACCATGCTTACGTTAGAGGAGAAAATATTGGTAGCGATGTGCTTATGTTAATATCGAGGAATTTAACATTTGGGTCAGTAATATAATTAACATATCCGATCAAACTGATCGTTTAATTTTACTTTATAGGGACATCATTTCTATACATTCGGGCGATTATTCGCCACTTCAACGTTTGGCGCCAGAAATACAGCGTTTCTTCGTCGACGATTTGTTGCACGGTTCCAGAACTTCCGAATCGATCAATAATTTAATCGATTTATTTTTCAGCCAGTCGAACGCATTGTTCAATACAATTGTAAGTTACTTTACTGAAAGGTGTTAAGTTTGGAAGTTTGATCGATAAACTCTTTTCAGTCTCAGTTTCCAATTAGAGAAGATATTGACATCGATGCATCCCTCCGTAGTTTCTTGAGAGCACGTTTGCCTAATTTGATCGATCTCGTCAGTCGTATAGCTGATCAACCGGATAATCTGACAGCATTAGTGGATCAGTTGCGCACATTATCTTACGAATTTTGCGCTTTAGTGTTTTATTCATGTGTTGACGGTGTTCAATCCTTCGATAGAATATTTGAAATTGTAGTGGTAAGTTTAAGCCTATATGATGAAGAAAGAAAAATGATATATTATTGAATTATACTTTTTAAATTTAATTGTCTAAAGGGCGAAGAAAACGTTTTGCATTAAATTTTGTGGTGATGATTACTTTGTTATTATAATTTGTAAAACGTTTTCATTCTTATTCTGCCGCAAAGCAAACATCAACGAATTTCTAACTCATTTTCCAGACTCAATTTTTGCGAGAGATACCGCTAGAAATGCAACCTTGGGCTTTACACACGAATCGCACTCAACTCCAGAGTTTTGTCTCAAACCTGAACGTACCCAATGAAACCGTTGAACCGTATATAGTAAGACGACAAGGAACTCTGGACGAGGCTCCACATCCTGTTTTAAGTCCAATGGCTCAAGAAGTACAAGAAACCGACATGGAAACTGTAGAGGTAAGCGGGTTTTAATGCTGAATATTGTTAATTTTAAAACGATTAAATCTACAGCCTATGGAAACTGAAGCGATAACAGTTATACAAGACAACCCCACCAGTGAGTTGGAGATATTGGAAAGTCCAGAACCTCTTACCAGTGTAGTGTTGGGAAGTGAAGCCTGGCATGGTCAAGTTCCAGCTGTAAGTAAATTTTTCCGTTTTTTAAGTTTATGTTGTTATAATGAACGTGTAAGCTCTGTAGATAATGTAGTAATATAAAAGTAATTCATTTTTGTTTCTTTGATTTAGGATTGGGTGCCGATTATAGCAAGAGATGCCCAAAAACAGAAGAAGCAAAACTCGCAACCGCCTTTCAGTGACGCCTATTTGTCTGGAATGCCAAGCAAAAGAAGAAAACTCGTGCACGGAGCTAAGGGTAGACAAGATCTCCCTTTACCACAAATAATATCAGGTGAGTTTTTTTATTAAAATATTTTTATATCGTTTCACTATTTTGCCGAAACATTTCAGAGAGTGTTAGAATGGCGGTGACTTCTACAGGATTGTCGGCTGCTGCTCCTATCGAAACAGTGGCGCAAGCGGCAGGACAATCGACTGACATCCAATCTGCTTATCGAGACATGTTGAAAAGTTCCGTTCAATCGTGTTTGAAGGAAAATGAGGATTTCACGCCAGAAAAGTTCCCTCACGCCACTAACTACTTCAAGAGTCCATGAGAATCGCTTGAAATTATTTCGTAAATTGGGAAATGCCGTATTTATTTTATAACAGGTATAGTCATTGGACATATTGAATTGTACTATAATTTACAATTTTTGCTGAATCAAGTTATGTATATGTATAGATATGTTAATAAATTAATCTAAATGCATTACATCCCCAAATCAATTATTGATGATAACACAAGACTGCCTAAGCGAACTTTGTGAGTACTACGTGAAATCCTTTTCCTTTTTTATCCTTGGAAGCCTGAGCTTATTCAATGAGAATAGCAAAGGAATTGAACACTCTGCATATTAGTCAGAGAGTTGACCGTACATTTTTCCCACTGTAAGCTAGCATCCTGTTTTATATGAATCATATCATCATCCTAGAAAAAGTGAACTGTTTTTATTCGACACATATTCAATGAAAAATATAAAATTTAAGTAAATTGTTAATTGTATTGCGCAGAATAATAATAGTTCAATTTAATTAACAGAAAACATTATTCAATATCTGTCAAAAAAGTGAATATTTGTTTGTATCGACAAATGTCAAAATATAGGTACATACAGAATCAAAATTACAGTTGATGCATTTAATGTATAATCACTAGTAATACCATCAGAGCATCGAAAATAACCGAATATTTTTCCGAGCCACGAGACGTAATCCGCGAAAAACCACGGGGGCAAATCCCGATTTTATTTTCGATAATAATTATCATTATACTGTATAACACAATATCCCAGATAGCACAAGACGTCTCTACGATGTCTGTTTTAGGGCTTCAGAACGTCTGAACGTCTTTCGGTCTTTTTAAGACGTCTCTAAGATGTCTGCTGGCAGACGTTTTGGAGATGTCTTACAAACGACGTCTCTAAAGCTGGCCGTCCATTAGGTCGGTGGGTCGGCGCGGCGCGCCGCCAAAAAGTGTAGCTTCGTCCATTGTGGGGCGGGCGGCCAGGTCGGTAAAACGATATACCGAATTATCGCGTCAGTTATCGTTGAATGCGAACGCATTTGCTACTTTGGCGGATGCTGAAGAAGAAGAAAAAGTTCGAAAAAAGAGGAAATGGGTTCATGACATTAATATGAAAAGGAAAGAATTTGGCAAATTTCACCACCTTTTCGACGATTTGCTTAAAGACGAAAAAAAATGTTTTAAATACTTCAGGATGTCTCCAGACATGTTTTTTAAGCTTTGGCAACTACTAAGGCCTGAAATTGAAAGGCAAACTACACAAGTTCGTGAAGCGGACCCTTATTCTGCGTGTCCATATCAATAGAAAAAACATCGCGAGATTAAATGCAAGTGAACAGAGGGAGGAATCTATTGGAATAAAGAATTGTGCACGCATATCGACAAATATCTTCATGTCTAGACTAAACAGATGACGTCAAGAAGGATCAAATTTGCGATAATTCCGCTCCGTCGTCCGTCCACTGGGTCGGTAGAGCGGAACGGCGGCGAGCCGCGCCGCGCTCCAGAAGTCTCGAAAGATCTCCAGCGCGGATATTTTTCGACCGCCCTGCGCCGCTCTGCGATACCGACCTAGTCGACGGACTCCCATAAGTTTCTACTGAAACTTCCAAACGGATATTCCGGCTGCGCGCCGCGCTCACCGCTCCACCGACCTAATGGACGGCCAGCTTAAGACGTCTGTTTTAGGACTTAAAACGTCTGGACGTTTTTCGCTCTTTGAGACGTCTGCTGGCAGACGTCTTAGAAACGACGTTTTCAAAGATATTTTTTAATACACTTAATAAATGAATATAATAACTTGAGTTGTTAAAGAAATGTCTTTAGGTCTTTATCTTTTATAAGTTAACGAAAAGGCAGATTTATGGAATTGCGATAGCGTATTATTAAATTTGATTTCTGGTCAAACGTAGAACTGAAAAGTTTCTTATGGAATGTCGAAAAAAAGTTTGTTATACATATATTACATATTATTAAAAAAAGTAAGTACATATTTTTTTTTCTTCTCGAACAACCCACCACGCCCGTTTTCCCGTCCCATTTCGCAATATCTTCGTTGCGGCCTCTTTGACTCAACGTCGGCGTCGTCCGCCGCCGATAACTGAGATGTTGGAGACAGACGTCTGTCTCCAGCACATTTGGTATCAAATGTGCCAATGCAGCATAGGCAACGTGAAGTCACATTCGACAAACAAAATTGTCAGCGATTAGATCAATTTCTGTCGTTTGGAATATTGTGCACGTACCGATCGCATTTTTTAAATTCGTTTCTTTGTTGAAAAATCTTTGCTGTTTTGGACTCATTTTTTCGAGTAGATTTTAGTGGATTCATAGTGCCCTTCATTGCGTCTGCGGAATAAAAGGTATGTCCTTTAAATATTATAAACCGATTTAATGAAAACCATTAATCGTAGATAATCCGTGATAGCATTTTTGCTTTTTTTGTGTTTCTTTTCTTCATATTTCGTTATGATGATGTGATTTTTCAACTTATGCATGCAATTGCTCACGAACATATATGTAATATAGTGTAAATAAAAATGATTGTAGTTGTAATTTATAACAAATGAAAATGTTCTTATTTTTGTTTGTAGAGATGAATTTTTTGATATGAATTGCCATCTAATTTATAGGCGCAGCTGAGAGAGCCGAAACAGCTGTAAATGGAAAAGAAACGGAGACATCGATCCAGTTATGGATAAGACGGGCATCAGATCGGCTCTCCAAATCAAAGATCGTCAAACATCACTGATAGTTTTATTGTTAGTTCTGTTTATATTTATTTTTTATATATCTTATTATTCAATTTGGTTTGTATATAGTTTTTATTCTTCTTTGTCTCATTTTTTTAATTTGACAATATTGTTTTAACTATTTAATCTCTCTCGTTTTTTATGTTATCATTGTTTTTTACCTTATATTTTTCTGTATTGTTTGTTTTAGTTTTATACATCTCTATTTTTTAATAACTCATTGGAAAATAATGGTTACATAGTTAGTTCATTTTTACATTTATTTGATTACATGTTTGATTTTTTTAGCGTCATTTCAATCTCAATGTTATCAATAAAATTCTGTCTTTGGATGATTTTATTAAAATTCTTGCATTTTACTATTAATATATTATTAATCGATTAGTTTAGCTAGCTTCACTCGTGTTTTTAATTCTGAATATAAAACCGAATTTATATTGATTTTTTACTTTATGTTTGTTGCCTCCATATATGAGACACGTATTTCAAAGTTAGGATAGATAACTATTTTTACGATGTATCGTAGATAGTCCTAAATAAGAAGTTTTGGGACGTTTCGAATAAAACCATCAGACGTCGGGGAGACGACTGTGAGGTGTCTAAGGGCCCTTTCATATTAGGATTCTTGAATCCGATTCCCATAAAATTTGTTAAACAAACGAATTTGGTGCGTTTCATATTACAGATTCTGAATTTCGAACGATTGACGTTGCGTTACCCCGCTCTATTTTTATTATTGTTCCACTTAACGCGCTCAGCTCTCATGCCGTAGCCACACACAGTCCTCTGCTACTGCTGCTGCTCCTGCACCTGCACTGCCGCGACCGGCCACACACTGCTCGGCTGCCGTCGTTATCAGCGACCGTCAGTACGACGTTGAATATTTTCTTGGATGGATATAAAAGTTGCTGCAGCTGTGGCGCTACGCTTAAATGGCATATCGTTTTTCCATGCAGAGCACTTGATCTGTACTGTCGACCAGACAAGCAGTCAAGGAGCTTATCTCATTTATTACCCTTTGACTGCGGTCGTGAGACCGACCAGATAACATAACCCAGCCACATGACGGTTTTGATAAGTCCCTGCAACATTTCCTGCAGTCAACTGCATTCGTGTGGCTGCAGGGTCATATAATTATTTACCCATATTTGCGTTCCTTATTCGATTTTAACAAGAGCAACATGGATGAATTAGAAGTGATACGTTTGTGGTATTTATTCACGAAAAATAGAAAGAGAAATAGGAAAACTTGGGTACATAAAATAAATCAAGAGCGTGATGAAAAAGGTATCGTCGTTTGTTACAATACCCCAAAACCTGTTTGGAAAAAATAATATAACTCATCCCTTGCGGAGGGCATATCTCCAATGTTCTGATGACAGACACACGAACAAACGTCAAGAACAAGTCGGGATTAAATTACTTAACACATATTTGTTTTGGTTACTGCGCTCGTAAAGAATTCCAGCGACCGACAACACCGATCGACGAAATGTTTTTGAATCGCAAGCTCATAAAGAATCTGAATCCTAAATGTGAAAAGGTTCATTTGTTCTAACGTAAGTTTTGAATCCGGCTACCGGAGCAAAAAACACAAGAACGTGTCAACCGAGCAATAAAGAATCCCAAAGCTATAAAGAATCCGAATCGTAATCTGAAAGGTTCCATTTGCTGCAACGTAACATTTGAATCTGGGCTACGAGAATCCGATTCACGAATCCTAATATGAAAGGGCCCTAAGACATGACTGTAAGACGTATAAGAGACGACTGTAAGACGTCTATAAGATATTTGAGAGATGTCTCAGACATCCGAGAGACGTCTCTAAGACGTCTTACTTTGTAACAACAGACGTCCCAAAGACGTATCTAAGACGTCTTTTAGCCATTCGCAGACGTCTTTAAGACGTCTCGAATAACTGCTGTAGACGTCTCCGTGCTATCTGGGTATACAATTCATTTGAATTTTATGTTTTTCATTGAATATATTCTGAATAAAAACTGTTCGGTTTTTATAGGATCGTTTATATTATTCATTATAATTTTTTAGTCAAAATTGAAACTTGTTATCACTGTACTCGTTGATCGATGCTACTTTGTTTCAATAATAAAATAATAATCTGATAACGTTATCTAATTAGTTTGATGTTTCGGCGGATCGAACGAAGTGAATTGACACAGAAATAACAATATATATGAATATAAATATTATTCAATAACTACCAGAGAAGTGGATCATGCGCTGTATAAATCCTTTGAATACCACTCGAACGATCGAACATTTTTTTAATATTAAGTTATTTTCGATGCTTTTGTGATATAAGTAGTGATTATATCGTCAAACAACTTCTTAAATTGCAAGAACTAATTACTTTTTTGCCGCAATTGTTGTGGCAAATAATAAAATCATAAAAACAATAGACAAAACAGCAGTGTATTCCATTTGTTTAGTGCGGGTGCGTCTCGAAAGTCCGATTCGAATGCATCAGCCGTCGACGGAGTGGAAAAGATACGTCACAAATAGTGGCTTACAAATAACCAGACGCTTATCGCTTGTTCCGCACTCTTGATCGGATATTCTTATTCAATTGAGCCCAAATTGCATGCGGCAACCAGCGTACCTTAGAGGAATTTCGCTTTCTCGATTCGCCTTATGCGTATTGGTATTCAACTGGATACCCACCTCGGGGACTTTATAGAAGGAGTCATGTGAATAAAATAAAATGATCTTACCGACATTACAGTGGCGTCCTGCAGGATTCGAAGGATCTCATCATCGAAGATCCCCGGGAAAAAAGGGAAAAACAGCGGAAAATAAGGAAACAACGGAAGAAGTAAAACGATTGACCTGAACAAAATAATGAATATATTAGGATAAAGAAATGGAAGAAAAATTACAACAAAATTTTTTTGAAAAATTATCATTTTATCAATATTGTGAATATTTTTCAACACTTTCAGTCAGAGTAACCGAATCAATTGTTTTAGATATAAAAATATAGGAGGAAATCAGTTTTATGAACAAAATGTTTCATTTCTAAAACAAAAGGGAGATATTATTTCCTTCGTTGGATTTATCCCCTATTTACTTCAAATACAGTATTAGAAAAATAAGAATTCATTCCAAATTACAGGTTCAGATGTATTTTAAATGATTATTGAAATAGATTATTCAACTTTATTCTCATGAAATTTTATTATGAACAATTAGAATTGGCAACAGCAATTTTCAGATTATATAACAAAATCATCAATTTTCGCGATTTTCGCGATTTTCTTTATGAATTTTCTGATTTCTCGATGTACAACAGATACATAAACGCCAGGTTGGTCAGGTTCACCACAACCACGACCCCATGAAGCTATCCCTGCTTGAAAACCTTTATAAACAAGTGGTCCCCCGCTATCTCCAGAGCAAGTATCTTTTCCACCATTCTTGTACCCGGCACATAATTCCTTGCCGTTAATACCGTCGTTTGGAAGTAATTTTTTGCATTTTTCGAGATCAACTATCGGTACATCAGCTTTCAAAAGTATCGGCGATATATTCAACACTTTTCTTCAGTATAACCCCATCCCGTTATAGTACACATTGTTCCCTGTATCAAAGTTGAATTAATTAACTTAATTCGCTTGACCTCATTGGTGAATTTCAATGTGCCATTGAGTTTAATTAAAGCTACATCGTAACCATCACTCAAACCGCTTGTAAAATTAGGATGTGTATAAATTTTGTCCACTCCAAAAACCACACCGCCTTTCATAACAGTGGAAGTTCCGACCCGTACGAATGTCTCATTAGCTGTAATACTGTGAAGGCATAAACTGTATAGTTAGGGTTATATCATTTGGTGAATTGACTTACCCATCCAAGCAATGTGCTGCAGTCAAAATTAATTTTTTACTCATGATACTACCGCCGCATTTGTAATAATCGTAGTGTTGAATAGAAACTTGATGGGGATATTCGGAAATATTAGCAGGAATCCCACCAATTATACCAACATCTGGTATCTCATGATGGCGATGCAGCGCCCCAGCTTCAATAAAATGGTGGAAATTTAATGGATCGTTTGAAGAATTCGGAAAGTAATTAGAAAATGACTCACCATATATGGACCGAATCAAGGCAAATAAATATAGGGGAAAATCATCGTTATCCCTACGGAAGCCAAGTATAAAATAAAGGAATTTGGGCTCCTTTAAATTTATTTACGACGTGAAAGTTAAAGGAGTATCTTATCGGTGATAGACAAAATTGGTCCGTTCTAAGATCATTTCTATTATTGACAATCTCGGATTTATAATAAACATTCTTATTCACATTCCATTGAAACAATTTGTAAACCTGCAGCATTAGCAATTCATTCGTTCATAGTTTTGTGATATGTTTCTGATGCCTCAACAAATTTTGAAATTAATTCCCTTATGTACAGTGGCATCTTGCAGGATTCAAAGGATCTCATCATCGAAGATCCCGAGGAAAAAAGGGAAAAACAGCGGAAAATAAGGAAACAACGGAGGAAATAAAACGATTGACATAAACATAAATAATGAATATATTAGGGTAAAGAAATGGAAAAAATTTTTTTTGAAAAATTATCATTTTATCAATCTTGTGAATATTTTTCATCACTCTCAGTCAGAGTAACCGAATCAATTGTTTTAGATATAAAAATATAGGAGGAAATCAGTGTTATGAAAAAAATGTTTAATTTTTTTATTCCCTTCGTTTGATTCATCCCCTATTTACTTCAAATACAGTATGAAAGTATCATTTAAGAAAAATAAGAATGCATTCCAAATTACAGGTTCAGATGTACTTTAAATGATTATTGAAATAGATTATTCAACTTTATTCTCATGAAGTTTTACTACGAACAATTAGAATTGGCACCAGCAATTTTGAGATTATATAACAAAATCATCAATTTTCGCTTTAAAACGTCGCTATCAGTTACCCACGATTTTCTTTATGAATTTTCTGATTTCTCGATGTACAACAGATACATAAACGCCAGGTTGGTCAGGTTTACCACAACCACGACCCCATGAAGCTATCCCTGCTTGAAAACCTTTATAAACAAGTGCTCCCCCGCTATCTCCATTGCAAGTATCTTTTCCACCATACTTGTACTCACCATATATGGACCGAATCAAGGCAAATAAATATAGGGGGAAAATCATCGTTATCCCTAAGGAAGCCAAGTACATATAAAATAACGGAATTTTGGGCTTCCTTTAAATTTAATTGCGACGTAAAAGTTAAAGGAATATCTTATCGGTGATAGACAAAATTGGTCCGTTCTAAGATCATTTCTATTATTGACAATCTCGGATTTATAATACACATTCTTATTCACATTTCATTGGAACAATTTGTAAACCTTCAGCATTAGCAATTCATTCGTTCATACTTTTGTGATATGTTTCTAATGGGTCAACAAATTTTGAAATTAATTCCGCCATATACTTACGGCGAACGCTACGTCCACGATGGTTTTGGTTAAATATCCTTGGACTCGATCGAGCACAGTTTTAATTTTGCTAATACAGGCCAACCAACTCAATACATTTTTCCAATGTATACGTCACAATTATTTTTAGAATTTTATACAAATCAGCAAACTATGAAGTCAACAGATTGATTTATAATGCATCAAATTATCGAAGAAACATATAAACAGATAAAATTTGATTTTTCTATTTATAGTTTTGAGAATTTTCTCATTACCTGAAAAAATTGCAATTCACTTTTTGTAAATTTTTAAAAAGGAGTTAATGAAAATGTGCTTTACATTGTAAAAATAACAAAAATATTCAATCGATTTTTGGCAATAACGGTTCATCCAAATTAAGTTTTTCATACACCATTGTAAAGAGGCTTCTATGACCTTTCAAATTCATATTCAATTTTGAGGGTTTTAGCGCCACGTTTTAGGGGATAACTTGTTCAAGCTTCAAATATACGTCAAAAGATGTCACCCAAACAAAATGTTTCAACCACATGTTTCAGCAATTTCTTCCAATAACTCGACGTAATCCTTTCGCGGATTACGTCTCGTGGCCCGGAAAAATATTCGGTTATTTTCGATACTCTCGTGGTATTATTAGTGATTATACAATGAATACATGAAATGTAATTTTGATTTTGTATGTATATTTTGACATTTGTCGATACAAACAAATATTCACTTCTTTGACAGATATTGAACAATGTTTTCATTTATATCGTTATTTCTATGTTTGTTAGTTCAATCGACCCGCCGAAACACCAAAGCGTCTATATCACATCCCCCGAGGAGTTTCCAATTTTAAATCAATGAAGTCAGTTTATTTGAGATTATCTTTCAGCCTTACTACATAATGACCGTTCGTTAGGTTTTACCGTTATTTGTATTTCAAACCTGTCCACGCGATATTTCCATTTTCTCCACGCGATATTCCCCTGGTTACATCTAGTTGACTATACAAACATTCAACAACGTATAGTTGTTATAACAACACATTGTTTGTACTGCTTTATATTTGAAGCTATCATACTTTCCTGTGAAAGAATTCGTGAACATGATGACAAAATGGCAAACCGACTTGCAAATTCCTCAAACATCACATGGAAGAATCGCAAGTGGCATCGGAAAGCCATCACGAATTTCCACACCCAAACCAGTATTATATTTAGGAGCCGCCACTGAGGTAAACCATATGTTAAATATATATATAAAGTAGGTATATTAAATTGTTTTTTTTTTATTTAGCGACCCGTATCTATGACCCCCTTCAAACCAGCTACAAGTTTTAAAGCCAATGTTGGTTTGTCCCGTCCTTCTTCCAGAGCGTCCACCTCGAATTTTCGACCGGGAACTGGAGCATCATCTATTAACAGACCAATAACCGCCGTTAGAGGCGCAGGATACACGTCGCAAGGAAAACCTTTTGATCCTCTTAATCAAGCCGCTTCGGTTCCTGTGCCGCCTTTAGAATTGCAGAACGATGATAGGTTTGCCTGCTTTTTTCGTATCAAGTAATTTTGTCCTAATGTTGGAACATGTAATGAAAAATCGCAAAAATCCAACGGATCCGAAAGTTTACTTTAATTCAGGACGACCGGCTGTCTCAAGATTCGTTCAAAAGGCTTCCAGGCGGTTTTCATTTGACATTTGAATTTGAAATTCATGTAATTACAGCCACTGGAACCAGATCGCCCCGTGGTACTTTTATTTTTAATCAATTATATAACAGTGAACGAAAAAAGTTTATTAGAAAACAATCTGCCAATCATTAGAATAAAATTTTTACAAATTGACTTTCAGCAAAGAAAGTTACGATGACAACCAAGACTAAAATATTTTTTGTTGGAAGAATATAATACTGCTGATAAAAATTCAAAACTTTCGCACAATATTAATATTTGGATGACGCGTAAATGATATAATTTTTTTGAAGTATCTCTAATGCAATATTTTTACCATAATTCTGCATTTTCAGTCTACAAACTAAAATCAACCAGCAAGAAATGAATATAATGAAGCTAGTCGAAGAATCTTGTCAGGCTTACGCGTTGGGCGAGTTTCGTCAGGCGCTTTCGAAAGCCAAGGAAGCTTCGAATAAGGAAAGAAACCTCATAAAAATTCAAGAACAAAATGGTATGGCCGATGCTCATAACATGGATCTCACATTTGAGGTGCTGTTTAATTTGGGTAATCAATATGCGGCCAACGAATTATACCAGGAGGCTCTAAATACGTACCAGATGATTATTAAGAATCGAATGTTCGCCAACGGACATAGGTTAAAAATAAATATGGGAAACATATACCTGAAACAACGAAAATACGATATGGCCATCAAAATGTTTAGAATGGCTCTAGATCAGATTTCTAATATCCACAAAACATTGAGGTGAATACATTTTGTATGATTAATTAAATCATATGTAGTATATATTTCAGAATTAAGATTATGCATAACATAGCTACGGTTTTCATTAAAATGGGACAGTGGCAGGAGGCTGTCAGTAACTTGGAGTATATAATGAACGAACAACCCACTCACAATGCTGGACTACAATTAGTAGTCTGCTGCAGAGCTTTGGACGATGCTGAACAAATGAAAACTGCTTTTACTTCCCTTTTGTCGGTTCCTTTGAATACGGACGATGAAGATAAATATAATATACAACAGGTGATAATCAACAAAATATACAAAAAAAAGCAAAAAATATAAAAAAGAACTTTCTTACTGCAGGACAATCAAGAAGATGCTTTCCTTGCTGAGGTCATCAGAAAAGATGACTTACATATGTACGAATTACAAAAACGAAAAGAAGCTGAATTTTGTATTTTGAACGCAGCTAAATTAATAGCTCCTTTGATAGGAGAAACTTTCAGTTCAGGTAGGTATGTTGGGAGGATCAATCAGCCGTTTCTAAAATGTAACACAAAAGATTTACTTTCGATTACTTTGTCTAGGATACGATTGGTGCGTTGGAGCAATAAAAAATTCGGAATATGCGCGATTAGCTTCTGATTTGGAAATAAACAAAGCCGTAATGTTTCTGAAACAACGACAGTTGTCTGAAGCAATAAATGCATTGAAAGCATTCGAGAAAGACGCCAATATAGCTGTAAATGCTGCAGTCAATTTATCTTTCATCTATTACATGGTGAGTAATTTCCAACGTCTCAATGTATATGTTTGTTTGTAAGATGTTAATTACAAAAAATTTGCAAGAACTTTAAGCTCTGCTTAATGTGGAACTGAGTATTTAACAAAATCGCTATCAGAAATTGAGATGAATGATGTTCTTATAAGAAATCTGCAAGATTTAACACGAATAAAATATTAGGCGAATTGTATAAACGCAAAAATTGTGAAGTACATCGAATCATAAATTGTCAGCGTTAAAATTGGCTGCTGAAGGCACAGGACATCTCCCAGTAAGGGTTGATACCATATTAACAAAATTGCACAGAGAAGGGCACCATGACCATATGTTGCGCCAAAGAAGACATTGTTCTCTGAAAAAATGGTTGACCGTAAAGTCGGTTTACGGTAGTGGCTTAACCAAGAGCTCATTTGGTAATTTGGTAACACTGAAAGAAAGTTACTCTATCTGTTTCTCGCGTTTCTGAACTGTTGGGGGAGCACCGCCCTCCCAATTGTACTGCCAGGCTGTGAGTGGGGAGTGGGGTTGGCCACGTGCCCAGGTGCCCCCCCCCCCATATCCCTCTAATTGCGCCTACGGTTTATGGACGACAATTTTACGTTATAAGAAAACATTAATAAAAAATCGCTTGTTTTCATGAATTGACTTGAATTATCACTATTCTGTATAACACAATTAACAATTAACTTACATTTTATATTTTTCATTCAATATGCACCTGCTGAATAGAAACAGTTGAGTTTTTATAGGATCTTTTATATGATTAATAATAATTTTTTAATCAAAATTGAAACATCACCTATTATCACTGTGGTTGCTGATCGATGCTACTTTGTTTCAATAATAGAAGAACAAGTATATGAGACAACGCAACTAATAAGAAATTGGACCGATAGAAATTGAATATTTTCCTCGGTAACCGCGTAGAGATAAATAAATATATCTTCCATATATTACTAAATATATGACATTCTCTGACGACGTCATATAATAACTTCGGTGTTTCGGCAGGTCGAACGAACTAGATGATATATTGTATACCGGCTGGCTATTTGAAAACGAAACGTCGCCAATTGTGGGCGAACCGTGCACATTGGTCCAAATTCCTGAGACAGGTCGATTTTTGATTGGAGGGGACACTTTTTGACCGCTTAAAAAGTTGTGACACAGCAACCCCCTAAGCGGGGTGGCTACCCTTATTAGTTTTTGAATAGGGAATATAGGTCATGTTATACATCATATTAATGTGAATTGAAAGGGCTTTTCAGAAATGTATATTTTAGCATTTTGAACTTAAACCTTGCTAAAATACAGGCTCTTTCATGTGTTATCTTATCCGAGTCAATTTTTGCATGCACTTATGAGACAGTCAAGAATTATGGTATTTCCTCTGAGATTTCCTGATTGACACAGCACAATTTTTATCGCAAAGGTATAGTTTTAAATTGAAATCGATCAATTTCGTCTTGAAATGAAGAAGATTTTGTTATTCCGCTACGAATGTTGCGCATGTTGATGGCGTTTTCTTATCAGAGACTGCGTGTTAACTTTGTTTACTAATTTTAATGAATGATAAAGCATCAAATTTTTTATTTACCATTTGACTTTAAGGTGTTCCCCTGATCATTAGTTCTGTTAAAGTTGTTTTATTGGTAGGTGTAATTTCTTGCGTTGTTTTTTAAAATCATGGTTTATACGATTGCGGAGAGGGTAGAAATGATTCCAGTTTTCTATGCAAACAGTCAATGTGCTTTTAAAACAGCTAATGTATTTAATCAGCGGCAGGCGGACCAACATGTTCATCGAAAATATGTACTGGAGTTAGTGGTAAAGTTTCAAAAGACTGGCTCATTATGTAATAAAAAAAAAACGTCGATAGAAATGAAGGGGTAGATGTTCTTGGTCAAGTGTCTCGTACTCCCCGAGCAAGCACGAGGCAACTGGAACAGCAAACTGGTGTGCACAGATGTACAATTCAAAAAATTTTAAAGCACCCATTTAAAATCCACCTGACACAACAACTTAATGAAGAAGATGGTGACCGACGGCTGGAATTTTGTGAATTGATGAGTGAGCAAGTGGACAATGTCCGAGGTTCCTGTTTAATATTTGCTTTTCTAATGAATGCTCATTTTATCTAAACGGTACCGTAAATCGTCACAATTGCCGTTATTGGGCTGATTCTAATCCCAAATTATTGCACGAAACTCACACACAGAATCCGGAGAAACTGAATGTTTAGGCTGGAACTTTCGGCGACCATATTGTTGGCCCTTTTTTCCTACCAGGTAATCTAACAGGAGAGAGTATCTTCAATTACTGGAAGACCACATAGACCCAATGTTGTCAGAGATTATTGAGAATAGTGAACACTATCTGGAAGACCACTTGATATTTCAGCAAGATGGGGCTCCTCCACACTGTTGCTTGCAATCTCCAGTTCGATACTCCACATGCTGCTCCATCGACAATCGATCGTAGATTTCCACATCGATGGATAGGGAGAAGAGGTTTTATTGAATGGCCGGCACGGTCACCTGATTTATCTCCGCTAGATTTTTTCTTATGGGGTCATTTAAAAAACAAGATGTATGCTACACAGCCCGAGTCCTTGTAAGAGTTACGTCAGCGTATCGTCCATGAATGCCAACAAATCACTCCTGCAATATTACAGAATGTGCGCCACCGTTTCGAACAAAACTTATATTATTGTATGGACGTTGGGGGTGGACATTTTGAACATTTGGTTAACTAACATGTACCTACGTAAAAATGATAATTTCTATTTCTCATTTAAAGGTGCAAAAGGTATTCTTAAACGAAAACTAATATACTTTAGCGGTTTTTGATATCGAGAATAACGAGCATAAAATCTATGGCATTGCCAGGCACCACTTAAAACAACATGTATTTTAGCAAGGTTTAAGTCCAAAATGCTAAAATATACATTTCTGAAAAGACCTTTCAATTCACATTAATATGATGTATAACATGACCTATATTCCCTATTAAAAAACTAATAAGGGTAGCCACCCCGCTTAGGGGGTTGCTGTGTCATAACTTTTTAAGCGATCAAAAAGTGTCCCCTTCCAATCAAAAATCGACTTTTCTCAGGAATTTTGACCAATGCGCACGGTTCGCCCACAATTGGCGACGTTTCGTTTTCAAATAGCCAGCCTGTATATGTAAAGGGTATTCCGTCTCAGCACGCCACCTCGTATATTTCATATCCCATAGTGATTGGAAAATTTTGCTGAAACATGTGGAATGTGTTTGTTTGGGGGACATTTTTCGACGTATATTTGAAGCTTGAAAAAGTTATCTCCTAAAACGTGGCGTCAAAACCCCTCAAAATTGAATACGCAAGGGGTCGAGTGATATTTCATTTGAAAGGTCATAGAAGCCTCTTTACAATGGTGTATGAAAAACTTAATTTTGATGAACCGTTATTGCCAAGAATCAATTGAATATTTTTGTTATTTTTACAATGTACAAGCACATTTTCATTAACTCCTTCTTTAAAAATTTAGAAAAAGTGAATTACAATTTTTTTCAGGTAATGAAAAAAATTCTCTGTAACTATAAATAAAAAAATCAAAACAGTTCCTTATGTTACCTTCATTTATCTGTTTATAATATGTTTCTTCGATAATTTGATGCATTATAAATCAATCTGTTGAGTTCATAATTTGCTGATTGGTATAAAATTCTAAAAATAATTGTGGTGTATACATTGCAAAAATGTATTGAGTTGGTTAGCCTTTATTAGAAAAATTAAAATTGTGCCCGATCGAGTGCAAGGATATTTAACCATAACCATCGTGAACGTAGCGTTCGCCATAAGTATATAACGGAATTAATTTCAAAATTTGGTGAGGCATCAGAAACACAACACAAAAGTATGAACGATTGAATATGCTAATGCTGCAGGTTTACCAAATGTTCCAATGGAATGTGAATAAGTATGTGTGTTATAAATCCGAGATTGTCATCAATAGAAATAATCTTAGAATGGACCAATTTTGTCTATCACCGATAAGATAGTCCTTTAACTTTTACGTCGTTATTAAATTTAAAGGAAGCCCGAAATTCCGTTATTTTATACTTGGCTTCCTTAGGGATAACGATGATTTTCCCCCTATATTTATTTGCCTTGATTCGGTCCATATATGGTGAGTAATTTTCTAATTACTTTACCAATTCTTCAAACGATCCATTAAATTTCCACCATTTTATTGAAGCTGTTGGTATAATTGATGGGATTCCTGCTAATATTTCCGAATATCCCCATCAAGTTTCTATTCAATACTACGATTATCACAATTGCGGCGGTAGTATCATGAGTAATAAATTAATTTTGACTGCAGCACATTGCTTGCATGGGTAAGTTGATTCACCAAATGATTTAACCCTAGCTATACAGATTAGGCCTTCACAGTTTTGAAGCTAATGAGACATTCGTACGTGTCGGAACTTCCACTGTTATGAAAGGCGGTGTGGTTTTTGGAGTGGACAAAATTTATACACATCCTAATTTTACAAGCGGTTTGAACGATGGTTACGATGTAGCTTTAATTAAACTCAATGGCACATTGAAATTCACCAAAAAGGTCAAGCCAATTAAGTTAATTAATTCTACTTTGGTAGAGGGAACAATGTGTACTGTAACGGGATGGGGTTATACTGAAGAAAAAGCGTTGGACATATCGCCGATACTTTTGAAAGCTGATGTACCGATAGTTGATCTCGAAAAATGCAAAAAATTACTTCCAAAAGACGGTATTAACCGCAAGGAATTATGTGCCGGGTACAAGAATGGTGGAAAAGATACTTGCAATGGAGATAGCGGGGGAGCACTTGTTTATAAAGGTTTTCAAGCAGGGATAGCTTCATGGGGTCGTGGTTGTGGTAAACCTGACCAACCTGGCGTTTATGTATCTGTTGTACATCGAGAAATCAGAAAATTCATAAAGAAAATCGTGGGTAACTGATAGCGACGTTTTAAAGCGAAAATTGATGATTTTGTCATATAATCTCAAAATTGCTGGAGCCAATTCTAATTGTTCGTAGTAAAACTTCATGAGAATAAAGTTGAATAATCTATTTCAATAATCATTTAAAGTACATCTGAACCTGTAATTTGGAATGCATTCTTATTTTTCTTAAATGATACTTTCATACTGTATTTGAAGTAAATAGGGGATAAATCAAACGAAGGAAATAAAAAAATGAAACATTTTGTTCATAAAACTGATTTCCTCCTATATTTTTATATCCAAAACAATTGATTCGGTTACTCTGACTGAAAGGGATGAAACATATTCACAATATTGATAAAATGATAATTTTTCCTTTTCTTTACCCTAATATATTCATTATTTATGTTTATGTCAATCGTTTTATTTCCTCCGTTGTTTACTTATTTTCCGCTGTTTTTCCCTTTTTTCCCCGGGATCTTCGATGATGAGATCCTTCGAGTCCTGCAGGACACCACTGTACATAAGGGAATTAATTTCAAAATTTGTTGAGGCATTAGAAACATATCACAAAACTATGAACGAATGAATTGCTAATGCTGCAGGTTTACAAAATGTTCCAATGGAATGTGAATAAGTATGTGTGTTATAAATCCGAAATTGTCAATAATAGAAATAATCTTAGAATGGACCAATTTGGTCTATCACCGATAAGATACTCCTTTAACTTTCACGTCGTAAATAAATTTAAAGGAAGGAAATAATACCTCCTTTTCGTTTTAGAAATGAAACAATTTGTTCATAAAACTGATTTCCTCCTATATTTTCATATCTAAAACAATTGATTCGGTTACTCTGACTGAAAGTGTTGAAAAATATTCACAATATTGATGAAATGATAATTTTTCAAAAAAATTTTTTTCAATTTCTTTACCCTAATATATTCATTATTTATGTTTATGTCCATGGTTTTATTTCCTCCGTTGTTTACTTATTTTCCGCTGTTTTTCCCTTTTTTCCCCGGGATCTTCGATGATGAGATCCTTCGAGTCCTGCAGGACGCCACTGTACATAAGGGAATTAATTTCAAAATTTGTTGAGGCATCAGAAACATATCACAAAAGTATGAACGAATGAATTGCTAATGCTGCAGGTTTACAAAATGTTCCAATGGAATGTGAATAGGCAAGTGTTATAAATCCGAAATTGTCAATAATAGAAATAATCTTAGAATGGACCAATTTGGTCTATCACCGATAAGATAGTCCTTTAACTTTCACGTCGTAAATAAATTTAAAGGAAGCCCGAAATTCCGTTATTTTATACTTTGCGTCCTTAGGATAATGAAACAATTTCTTCTATATTTATTTGCCTTGATTCGGTCCATCTATGGTGAGTCATTTTCTAATTACTTTCCGAATTCTTCAAACGATTCATTGAATTTCCACCATTTTATTAAAGCTGGGGCGCCGCATCGCCATCATGAGATACCAGATGTTGGTATAATTGGTGGGATTCCTGCCAATATTTCCGAATATCCCCATCAAGTTTCTATTCAATACCGCAATAGTCACAATTGCGGCGGAAGTATCATGAGTAACAAATTAATTTTGACCGCAGCACATTGTTTTAAGGGGTAAGTCGATTCATCAAATGATTTAACCCTAACTATACAGTTTATGCCTTCACAGTATTACAGCTAATCAGACATTCGTACGTGTCGGAACTTCCACTGTCATGAAAGGCGGTGTGGTTTTTGGAGTGGACAAAATTTATAAACATCCCAATTTTACAGGCAATGTGCTCGAGGGTTACGATGTAGCTTTAATTAAACTCAATGGCACATTGAAATTCACCAAAAATGTCAAACCAATTAACTTAATTAATTCTAATTTGAGACAGGGAACAATGTGTACTGTAACGGGATGGGGTTCTACTAATGCAACTGCGAATCGTTTATCGCCAATACTTATGAAAGTTGATGTACCGATAGTTGGTCTCGACGAATGCAAAAAATTACTTCCAAAAGACGGTATTAATAGCAAAGAATTATGTGCCGGGTACAAGAATGGTGGGAAAGATGTTTGCAAAAACGATAGCGGTGGACCACTTGTTTATAATGGTTTTCAAGTAGGAATAGTTTCATGGGGTCGTGGTTGTGGTCAACCCAACAAACCTAGCGTTTATGGATCCGTTGTACATCCAGAAATTAGACAATTCATAAAGAAAATCGTAGGTAAATGATAGCGACGTTTTAAAGTGAAAATTGGTGATTTTGTAATATAATCTAAAAATTGTTGATGCCAATTCTAATTGTTCTTAGTAAAACTTCATGAGAATAAAGTTGAATAATCTATTTCAATAATCATTTAAAGTACATCTGAACATGTAATTAACCAGTCTTTTATTCATTATTTAACACTATAAAAATTTGCTAAGTATATAAAAAATTTCATCTAGAGGTTGTTTTTGGAAAGTTCCATGATTGATGTTGCGTTTCCAATTTGGATTGCAATTGTAATTTGGAATGAATTTTTATTTTTTTTTAATTGCGACTTTAATACTGTAGTTGAAGTAAATAGGGGATAAATCAAACGAAGGAAATAATATCTCCTTTTCGTTTTAGAAATGAAACAATTTGTTCATAAAACTGATTTCCTCCTATATTTTCATATCTAAAACAATTGATTCGGTTACTCTGACTGAAAGTGTTGAAAAATATTCACAATATTGATAAAATGATAATTTTTCAAAAAAATTGTTTTCCATTTCTTTACCCTAATATATTCATTATTTATGTTTATGTCAATGGTTTTATTTCCTCCGTTGTTTACTTATTTTCCGCTGTTTTTCCGTTTTTTCCCCGGGATCTTCGATGATGAGATCCTTCGAGTCCGGCAGGACGCCACTGTACATAAGGGAATTAATTTCAAATTCTGTTGAGGCATCAGAAACATATCACAAAACTATGAACGAATGAATTGCTAATGCTGCAGGGTTACAAAATGTTCCAATGGAATGTGAATAGGCATGTGTTATAAATCCGAAATTGTCAATAACAGAAATAATCTTAGAATGGACCAATTTTGTCTATCACCGATAAGATACTCCTTTAACTTTCACGTCGTAAATAAATTTAAAGGAAGCCCGAAATTCCGTTATTTTATACTTGGCTTCCTTAGGGATAACGATGATTTTCCCCCTATATTTATTTGCCTTGATTCGGTCCATCTATGGTGAGTCATTTTCTAATTACTTTCCGAATTCTTCAAACGATTCATTGAATTTCCACCATTTTATTAAAGCTGGGGCGCTGCATCGGCATCATGAAATACCAGATGTTGATATAATTGGTGGGATTCCTGCCAATATTTCCGAATATCCCCATCAAGTTTCTATTCAATACCGCAATAGTCACAATTGCGGCGGAAGTATCATGAGTAACAAATTAATTTTGACCGCAGCACATTGCTTTAAGGGGTAAGTCGATTCATCAAATGATTTAACCCTAACTATACAGTTTATGCCTTCACAGTATTACAGCTAATCAGACATTCGTACGTGTCGGAACTTCCACTGTCATGAAAGGCGGTGTGGTTTTTGGAGTGGACAAAATTTATAAACATCCCAATTTTACAGGCAATGTGTTCGAGGGATACGATGTAGCTTTAATTAAACTCAATGGCACATTGAAATTCACCAAAAATGTCAAACCAATTAACTTAATTAATTCTAATTTGAGACAGGGAACAATGTGTACTGTAACGGGATGGGGTTCTACTAATGCAACTGCGAATCGTTTATCGCCAATACTTATGAAAGTTGATGTACCGATAGTTGGTCTCGACGAATGCAAAAAATTACTTCCAAAAGACGGTATTAATAACAAAGAATTATGTGCCGGGTACAAGAATGGTGGGAAAGATGCTTGCAAAAACGATAGCGGTGGACCACTGGTTTATAATGGTTCTCAAGTAGGAATAGTTTCATGGGGTCGTGGTTGTGGTCAACCCAACAAACCTGGCGTTTATGGATCTGTTGTACATCCAGAAATTAGACAATTCATAAAGAAAATCGTAGGTAAATGATAACGACGTTTTAAAGCGAAAATTGGTGATTTTGTAATATAATCTACAAATTGTTGATGCCAATTCTAATTGTTCATAGAAAATAAAGTTGAATAATCTATTTCAATAATCATTTAAAATACATCTGAACCTGTAATTTGGAATGAATTCTTATTTTTTTTAATTGCGACTTTGATACTGTATTTGGAGTAAATAGGGGACAAATCAAACGAAGGAAATAATATCTCTTTTTCGTTTTAGAAATGAAACATTTTGTTCATAAAACTGATTTCCTCCTATATTTTTACATCTAAACAATTGATTCGGTTACTCTGACTGAAAGTAATAAAAATATTCACAATATTGATAAAATGATAATTTTTCAAAAAAGTTGTTGTTTTAATTTTGCTTTCATTTATTTACCCTAATATATTCATTATTTATGTTCATGTCAATCGTTTTATTTCCTCTGTTGTCTCCTTATTTTCCGCTGTTTTTCCTGGGGATCTTTGATGATAAGATCCTTCGAATCCTGCAGGATGCCATTATAATGTCGGTGCGATCATTTTATTTTATTGACATGACTCCTTCCATAAACTCCCTAAGGTGGTTATTTAGTTGAGTACCAATACGCATGAGGCGAATCGAGAAACCAAAATTCCTCTGCGGTACGCGGGTTGCCGCATGCAATTTGAGCTCAATTCAATAAGAATATCCGATCGAGAACGTTGATCTATAGTCCGATAAAGGTTTATATTATTTGTACAGCGACTAATTGTGATGTATCTATCTCTTTTTAGTCCGTCGACGGCTGATGCATTTGAGTCAAGATGAGATTTAAACTGCATCAAACAAATAAAGTTTGCTGCTGTTATGTCTAAAGTTTTATGATTTTATCGAATTGATACAATCTTTACGGCAAAAAAGTAACTAGTTCTTCCAATTTAAGAATTTTTTGGTTGTAAAAATACTGGTAATATCACAAAGCACCGAAAATTAGTCTCTATCTTTCTGAATCAGGATTCATGTTTTACGTCCTATGGCGAGTGGAAAATATTTGATTTATGCAAATATGTTCGTTTGTTCTTTTGGTATTCAAAGGATGTATACAGCGCATGATGCAATTGTAATGAACAATATTCACTTCTCTGATAGTTGTTGAATAATATTTATATTCACATAATATTGTTATTTCTGTGTTAATTTAGTTCGTTCGATGCCGCCGAAATATCAAACTAATTAGATAACGTTATCAGTTGATTATTTTATTATCTAAAACAAAGTAGTATCGATCAACGAGTACAGTGATAACAGGTTATGTTTCAAATTTTGACTAAAAATTATAATGAATCATATAAACGAATTTATAAAACAGTTTTTATTCAGAATATATTCAACGAAAAACGTAAAATTTAAATGAACGGTTATGTGTTATACAGAATAATGATAATTCAGCGAATATAATTCAATTCAGTTTAGAGACTTTAGAGACCTAAGTAGCTAAACTACAAATTATTAGTTGTTTTTGTTGAAAAGATAGTTTGCTCATATTTGTTTTAATCCATTGAATTTAAAGATTTTGGCTTCATTATAGATAAAATGTCTCAGTCAAAAAGTTATAATCGAAAACATGTTCACATGCTGCTAGAGTAATTTTTTTCTTAATACATGAACGGTATTTGTCCCAGATTCCTAAATCTGTTGAATTGATACTTTACTGATTTGTTTAAAATTTTAAAAATAAATTGCAACAACGTATTGAGCTGGTTAGCCTGGATTGTTACAATTGTGCCCAACCGGCTGCAAGTATATTTAGCCAAAACCATCCTGAACGTAGCGTTCACTATAAGTACCTACATAAGGGAATTGATTTCAAAATTTGTTGAGAGGGGTTCAATAATGGATAGAAAAGGGGCACCCATTTGGAATTGGGACATTTCCCATAGCCAAATACCAACCATAGCCAAATCGATCCCCAACAATAGTTTCACTACTCGAGAGGCCTCTTCAAACCAAAGTGGGCATGTGTTTACGAAATCCTTCTGGCCTTTGATAAAATTTATTCACTAATTCGCTATCTCCGAGTATTCACTAAAGAGTGTCTTTTTCCCGGAATAAATTGTGTATGATTACTATTCTTCTTGATGAAGAAGAAAGGCAAATAAAAAAAACGGAAGTTAAAAGAAAATTTTTTCTTCAGGACTCAATTTCATTTTTGATGTCAAAATAATTAAACGGGAAATTGGTAGCTATAATTTTAACGGATTACGATGTTTTCATTACGGTTTTTCAAAATTAAACGAGGCTAGTTGTATTCGGAAGAATCAATTGTTCAGAAACGCCTTATATTCAATGAAGGTTCAATTACAAACATTTTCAAAACATTATATCAGAAACGTGGCCATCTGGTTTTATCTGTATAGTGAAATCTGGATCCGCGCTGTTGTCGGATCACATAGTTCAATGCCCGTTTCGTCCCGGGTTTCGAGCCAGTATGGCTGAATGTAGCAGAGGACGGCTATACGCTGCGACGTAAATACGACGCAAGTACGCTTCCCAGCGGCATGGAATATCGAAGTTAAACTGCTCATTTTTAAAAAAATATTTTAAATTATCTGTTTAACGTTCACCTCTACAACAAACACCGTGGTCCGATGAGAGCGATAGGGATGATAATCCTTATCGCTTGTCCCGCGCTCTCGCTTTGCGGAACTTTACGGTATATAATTGTTTAAAGCCCTGACTTTAGGCACTATAAATTCGTTAAAAAAGGCAGTGAAAAGGCAATAAAATTACTCAAAATAGCCACTTAAAATAGGCATTTATTATATACTGATAGATAAAAACAGATAAGATAAAACAAAAAACATTCGATGTGAATACTTATTCTTTATTAAACATAACTACCAATAGTTTTCAAATTTTCAAATTTTATACTTTGTCGTCTATCTGATAAAATATGTTTATACAACAAAAAGATTTCTCTGTATCAACAGATGTTAAAGGTGCATACATAAATGAGTTATATTTCGGTAGGGTTCAAGAAATTACTGATTCCATCTCCTAATAAAATCGAATTTATTTATCGTTATCTTGACCAAACTACTATTGTTCTGCAACACTTTTTCACATTTTTCTTTCATGAACTATCCTTTTAATCCAGGCGCAGAATTGATTCTTTCAATTGTTTCATCCATAATGTTCAATTGCTCTTGTAATTTTAAATTCCCTCTTCTAGTTTTGTATTGATGTTGGAATTGAATGAAAATGTGCAAGTATGTACTAAATCAGAATGATATTCTTTTTGGACAAAACATCTTTACATATTTTTATTGAAGTTGCATCATTTTCGAGGTGATCCACTATTTCTATAATTTTCTCGAAATGGGTTGCGTAATAAATGGCAAACGATATCCATGTACCCCATCTCGTTATTGTAGGTTGAGGTCATAATGGCAGATTTGATGCTCATTCTTTGAAAATTTGCACCTCGATGGAGCTTTTAAAAACTGTTTTAATGCTTGATATTAACAGATCGACATCGTGAAATAAACTTCGCGCTTCTTTAGCAATTCTATGCAATGCATGAGCTATACACGTCACATGAACCATTTTTGGAAATAGAATTTGTAGAACTTTTCCAGCTGCTTTCATGTATGGAGCGGCATCAGAAACAAATAGCAAATACTTTGTCATGTTTCACTCCATCTGGCCACAATAATGAGAGCGCACTGGTAAATAATTGGGCTATTGTCGAATTATTGGCTGATTCAGTACTTCACTTGTTAATAAATACGTGTTAGAGTCCTGGTGAGTTGGATTGTAGAGTTCCAACGTTGGCTACGTTGGCTACATGTAGTGGCCAAGAGCATCGGTTGTTTCGTCAATGGACACCCACAAATTTTTACCTTCCGTTTCTTTTCTAATTTTGTTCATCTTTTCCTGGAACACTACATCAATATAATTTTTCCGGAGGGTGGACTCACTTGGCACGTGTTATTTGGTGTACTTTTCAAGGAATGCTTTTAGAGAAGGATTTTCCAATTTCCAAAGAGGAATGTTCTGATCCATCAGTGCTTTACATGCTAAACCAAAGAGAATTGGGATTGTCGATTGATATAACGCCGAAATTCGAAGCAGACACGTTTTTTTACTATCGCAATTTTTCGAAGCAGCATTTTTATGTTTCAATGTTGAAAGGTGCTGGGATACAAAATACTTTTCTCAAAATTCACTTTACAGTTACATATTTTGCAGAATAACACAGAATTGTCACTACTGAAAATGTCTTTATTGAATTCAAGTATTAATTTATTCAATTTTGTTTGCTCGGATGCTCAGACTTTAGGCACATTGGTTGGCGATAAGTTGAACTGAATGGGCGAATGGTGAAAAACAACTGAACGGAAATCGGTATCACGATATATTTATACCTACCCGTATCTCGTTTTAGGTTTTCCCGTCAGTAGCAGTTATTGTATGAATTCCTAGAGGACGGCTACTATCTCTTGTCTGCGTACGCAATCCTGCCTACCTGAGATCTTAGGTTTTCCCACGAAGTTATACTGCTCATAAATTGTTCGAAGATAGGTGAAATTATCTGTCATAACGTTCCACTTTAGGCTCTACAGACAAAAATCGTCCGATGAACGATAGTGTCTCATCCCTATGGCATGTTGCCTAACTTTCGCTTTGCGGCTTTAGTAATGTTCTTTCGTGCATGCAGCTGTGGTCACTTCAAGACCTTATTACGTCAAAAAAAAACTTGACCTCATCTAGCGTCTCCCTACTACTCATTCGATTTTTGAGACTTTAAATTATCGGAAATTTCCATGTATTAAACAGTTCTCAATAAACCCATAGCAAAAGTGTCAAAAATCAAATTAATTTCTTATGCTGCAGGTTACTAAAATGTTCCAATGGAACGTAAATGCCCCAGTATACAAATAAATATGTGTCTTATAAATCTGACAATAAAAAAATGGACCAATTTTATCGATCCGATTATTTCTGCTAATCTCAAGGATGTAATAACAATCACCGATAAGATAGTCCTTTAATTTTTACGTCGGAATTAAAGTTAAGGGAAGCCCATAATTAAATTACTTTATACTTGGCTTTCGTAGGGATAACAATGATTTTCCCCCTATATTTATTCGCCTTGATTGGATCCATATATGGTGAGTCATTTTGTAATTACTTTCCGAATTTTTCAAACGTTTCATTGAATTTTCATCATTTTATCAAAGCGCTGCATCGCCATCATGAGATACCAGATGTTGATATAATCGGTGGAATTCCTGCCGATATCTCCGAATTTCCCCATCAAGTTTCGGTTCAATATTTAAATGACCACAATTGCGGTGGTAGCATCATGAATAAGAAATTCATTTTGACTGCAGCACATTGCTTTGACGGGTAAGTCGATTCATCAAACCATTTAACACTAAACATACTGATTATGCCTTTTAACAGTATTAGTGCTAATGAGACATTCGTACGTGTCGGGACCTCCACTATCTTGAAAGGCGGAGTGCTTTTTGGTGTTGACGCAACTCATAAGCATCCTAATTTCAAAAGAGAATTGTACGATGGTTACGATGTAGCTTTAATTAAACTTAATGACTCATTGACATACTCTAAAAATATCAAGCCAATTAAATTAATTACATACAATTTGGGACAGGAACGTATGTGCACTGTAACGGGATGGGGTAGTACTGTAGAATTTATGCCGTATACGTCACCGATACTTTTGAAAGCGGATGTACCGATAGTGGATCTCGAAAAGTGCAAAAAACTATTTCCAGAAGACGGCATTAACAGCAAGGAATTATGTGCCGGATACAAGGCTGGTGGGAAAGATGCTTGCAGCGGTGATAGCGGAGGGCCACTTGTTTATAAAGGTCGTCAAGTAGGGATAGTTTCATGGGGTCGTGGTTGTGCTGAAGCCGACAAACCTGGCGTTTATGTATCTGTTGTACATCCAGAAATTAGAGAATTTATAAAGAAAATCGTAAATGATAACGACGTTTTAAAGCGAAAATTGGTGATTTTGTAATATTATCTACAAATTGTTGATGATTTTGTAATATTATCACAAAAATTCTGATGTCAATTCTAATTGTTCATAGTAAAACTTCATGAGAATAAAATTGAGTAATCTATTTGAATAATTATTTAAAGTAGTTTCAGTACACTGACGGAATTCACCTTGATTATGAAGATTTTCAATCTCACTGGGCTTGACTTACATTCGAACCTGTAATTTGTAATGAATGTTTTTTTTAATACCGCACTGTAATTCAATGCCTGTCCGATCGTTTTAAATTATGGTCGTGAACAATCTTATACCTTGATGAGACCAGCTGCACGCATGAAAAAACATTACTCATACCGTAACGTTCCCTAAGGTGGTTATTTAATTGAGTACCAATACGCATGCGAAATTCGTCCGCGGTATGCGGCTTGCAGAGTGTCATTTTGGTTCAATACAACGAATGAACAAATTGTAATGGACTATTA
>JAIFOV010000680.1:0-42599 GCA_020654155.1 Novius pumilus
AGGGCAAAGAACAAATCAGTTGGATTGACCCTTTCCAAATTTAAAAACCCGAATTAATATAATTGCCCGAATGCAGGCAACCTTTCCAACCGAAATGATTTCGGACCGACTGCAAACGGTCTCGAAAACCGGGGACTTGAACTTTCGTTCTCCGAAACGACCTTTCACCTAACTTCAACTGTGGGGGTGCACCGTTGGATTGAACTTTCGGATTTGAAATGATTTGGACCCCCTGCTAAACGGTAAAGAAATCAGTTGGCTCGAACTTCCGAATTTCCGAAACGCCTTTGGATCAACTTCGAACTTCCCCGAATGAGCGGCTTGAACTTTTCGGAATTGAAATCATTTCGGTTCTATGCTAAACGGTCGGAATCCCTTCGGATGCTTTTGTTCTAAATGTATTTCGGTTTATTGGCTTCGTGCCTTCATTGAACTTTTGGATATCTCGAAAGCCCTTTCGGATTGCGCAAAGGTCGGGAAATTAGTTGGCTGAACTTTTGTTTCCCAAACGATTTGGCCAATATAATGTGCCCGAATTGAACGTTGGACTTGCTTTCGGTTCTGTGCCCTTTCGGATTACCAAACCAAAAATACACCGTTGGATTAATTTCGGCTTTTGAAAGTACCCACCAAAGAAGTGGGATACCGTTGGATTAATTTCGGCTATCCCTGCCCTTTGGCTTGACTGCAATAAACAAATCTTTTACTTAATTTAAAATTCCCCAAACTACCTTTCGGATTAAATAAATTTCCCTGAATGGGTTGGACGAACTTTCGGAATTGAAAGCCCGGACCTTGCAAAGGTGAAGTACCCTTGGTTAATTTCTCGGCTTTCCGAAGACCTTTGGCCTCCTCGCGTCGCCCGAATGACCTTCGGAAGAATTTCCAATCTCCAAATCCTTTGTTTACTGCTCGTAAAAATTTCCCGGCCGGCCGATTTCATTCCGAAACGTACCTTTCGAACTCTTACCATCGAACTGTCGCCCGAAGTGCACCGTTCGGACATGAAACTTCTGGCATAACTCCGGAATGCCCCTTTCGGACCCTGACTGCTAAACGGTCGAACGAAATACACCGTTCGGACTTGACCTTCTCGACATATCTCCGAAACGTATCTTTCGAACTCTAACTATCGAACTGTCGCTCGAAGTGCACGGTTCGGAACTTCTCGGCATATTTCCGAAATGCACCTTTCGGACTCTGACTGCTAAACGGTCTAACGAAATACACCGTTGGGACTTGAACTTCTCGACATATCTCCGAAACGTACCTTTCGGACTCTAACTATCGAACTGTCGCCCGAAGTGCACCGTTCGGACTTGAACTTTTCGGCATATCTCCGAAATGCACCTTTCGGACGCTGACTGCTAAACGGTCGAACGAAATACACCGTTCGGACTTGAACTTCTCGACATATGTCCGAAATGTACCTTTCGGACTCTAACTATAGAACTGTCGCCCGAAGTGCACCGTTCGGACTTGAATATTTCGGCATATCTCCGAAATGCACCTTTCGGACTCTGACTGCTCAACGGTGGAACGAAATACACCGTTCGGACTTGAACTTCTCGGCATATCTCCGAAACGTACCTTTCGGACTCTAACTATCGAACTGACGCCCGAAGTGCACCGTTCGGACTCGAACTTTTCGGCATATCTGCAAAATGGACCTTTCGTGGTCTGACTGCTAAACGGTCGAACGAAATACACCGTTCGGACTTGAATTTCTCGGCATATCTCTGAAACGTACCTTTCGGACTCTAACTATCGAACTTTCGCCCGAAGAGTACCTTTCGGACTTGAACTTTTCGGCATATCTCCGAGACGTACCTTTCGGACTCTAACTATCGAACTGTCGCCCGAAGTGCGCCGTTCGGACTTGAACTTTTCGGCATATCTCCGAAATGCATCTTTCGGACTCTGACTGCTGAACGGTCGAACGAAATACACCGTTCGGACTTGAACTTTTCGACATATCTCCGAAACGTACCTTTCGGACTCTAACAATCGAACTGTCGCCCGAAGTGCACCGTTCGGACTTGAACTTTTCGGCATATCTCCGAAATGGACCTTTCGTACTCTGACTGCTAAAGGGTCAGACAAAATACACCGTTCGGACTTGAATTTCGCGGCATATCTCGAAACGTATCTTTCGGACCTAACAATCGAACTGTCGCCCGAAGTGCACCGTTCGGACTTGAAAAATCAGGCATCACTCCGAAATACATTTTCCTGCGTCGAACGTGGATCATCTTACCGAAATCCACCTTTCGGACTCTGACTGCTAAACGGTCGTCCGACATACACCGTTCGGACTTGAACTCCTCTACATATCTCGAAACGTACCTTTCGGACTCTAACTATCGATATTTCGCCCGAAACACTTTCGGACTTGAACTTCTCGACATATCTCCGATACGTACCTTTCGGACTCTAACTATCGACTGTCGCCCGAAGTGCGTTCGGACTTAACTTTCGGCATATCTCCGAAATGGACCTTTCGTACTCTGACTGCTAAAGGGTCGAACGAAATACACCGTTCGGACTTGAATTTCGCGGCATATCTCGAAACGTACCTTTCGGACTTTAACCATCGAACTGTCGCCCGAAGTGCGCCGTTCGGACTTGACCTTTTCGGCATATCTCCGAAATGCATCTTTCGGACTCTGACTGCTAAACGGTCAGATGAAATACACCGTTCGGACTTGAACTTTTCTACATATCTCGAAACGTACCTTTCGGACTCTAACTATCGAACTGTCTCCCGAAGTGCACCGTTCGGACTTGAAATTAGGCATCACTCCGTAATACACTTTCGTGCGTCGAACGTGGATCATCTTACCGAGATGCACTTTCGCACTCTGACTGCTAAACGGTCGTCCAACATACACCGTTCGGACTTAAACTCCTCTACATATCTCCGAAACGTACCTTTCGGACTCTAACTATCGAACTTTCGCCCGAAGAGCACCTTTCGGACTTGAACTTCTCGACATATATCCGATACGTACTTTCGGACCTAACTATCGAACTGTCGCCTGAAGTGCCGTTCGGACTCGAACTTTCGACATATCTCGAAATGCATCTTTCGGACTCTGACTGCTAAACGGTCAGAACGAAATACACCGTTCGGACTCGAACTTTCCGACATATCTCTGAAACGTACCTTTCGGACTCTAACTATCGAACTGTCGCCCGAGTGCACCGTTCGGACTTAAATCAGGCATCACTCCGAAATACACTTTTCGTGCGTCGAACGTGGATCATCTTACCGAAATGCACCTTTCGGACTCTGACTGCTGAACGGTGGTCTGACATATACCGTTAGGACTTAAACTTCTCTACATATCTCCGAAACGTACCTTTCGGACTCTAACTATCGAACTGTCGCCCGAAGTGCACCGTTCGGACTTAATTTTGGCATATCTCGAAATGGGCCTTTCGTACTCTGACTGCTAAACGGTCAGACGAAATACACCGTTCGGACTTGAACTCTCGGCATAGTGTCAACTAGATTTCCGTTTATCGTAGTTGGCGCGGGGTTTTCACTCAGGGTAGCGTAAATTCGTGACGTTGCTCGTCGAGTAAGACACAAATATATGGTTTTAGTGGTATATTGACTCACCCCAAAAATACAACTGCTAATCCAGCTCCCAACATTGGAACTTTCACAAACACAACGAAACGAGAATTAAAATACAAAGCACAAAGTAAATATCGCTTATAACGCGCCTTCGACACTTAGAATATTTCTGAAGTGTTACAAATACCGGCGGTACGCGTAAAGGGAGATCGTTTATACGGGACGATCTACCACAGGACTGCAGGCGAAACCTCTTTGGTACCGAGGAAAGTTCGGTTCCCTTTCCCTGATTTTCCGGTGGCGTGATCGCACATTTCCAGGAATTCTGTTTACATTGCAGTTTTCGGCACATGAGCCGCGTAAGTATGCTTCAATCCGTAACAGAACTCCTGGTATCCGCCAGACGTCTTCAAGTCACGTAGGGTAAGGTGAATGAATTTTCCCAAGGTGGAACGAGATGTATCTTTGGTGGCCTAGCATTCGGCGCACCATTTCACCATTACGAAGGAACCGATTTCTGTGTGACATTTGCCTCCGTCCAGAAGGCTTCGCCCGAAGACTGAACAAGTACAAGTTGAAAATAAGAACTCAAACTGAACAGAACAACGAAAAGAAAAAAATAATATGAAAAATGGGCGGAAATTGTCAAGACAAAACAAAATCAAACAGAACGAAATAATTGTAGTTTCAAAGAACACGAACTAGCACTTCGTCTTCGAACATTCTACACACGGGGCGGACCGTTGCACTATGTCGTTCTCTGGACACGCACTTCACTACTGCCACTGTGATGGGCCCTGGCAACTGGTTGGTCGATGCAGCGGTCGGATGGTGATGGAGTTGATAAAGCCGCTGTCACAAGCCAGGGTTGTAGCTATGTCTGATGTTTTGGCTCGTTAACTGCGGAGGTTGGGTTCGACGCCATGTTGTGAGGTCAGACATGTCGTCACTTTACTGATGTATAGGCTGCATGAAGCTTGATTGCATGGTAGAGTGGAATACGAGGTTCAGGCGATCCATTAGTATCGCTTGAGTGGACTGGTCGGCGTAGATCGTCCATTCGATGTGTCAGGTTTGGGTTTCGTAAATGTATTCGTATATGTGAGCCTTTACGTGGCGGCCTGCTAAGTCGAACTATGAGGATGATGACGTTCGAGGCTCGACGTCGGAATATTGGCGCCAGATGAAGTTCTTTGGGCATGTATGTGGCCAGTGGTAGCATGGTGGTGTTGCTGAGGCTGGATGTGCCCAATGATGCGAATGGTTGTCCTTGGAGTTGGTAGCCCGTGTGGTAGGTACATGGCGTGCGGTGGCGTGGTGCTCGTAGTAAAATAAAACAAAACAAAAAAATAAGTACACATAGCGACTGGGATTAATTGTACCGCTTTCGAATAATAGTAAAGAAACAAAACCAAAAAAATGAAGTGGGAAAATAACCGAAATGCACCTTTCGGACTCTGACTGCTAAACGGTCGAACGAAATACACCGTTCGGACTTGAACTTTTCGGCATATCTCCGAAATGCACCTTTCGGACTCTGACTATCTAAACGGTCGAACGAAATGCACCGTTCGGACTTGAACTTTTCGGCATATCTCCGAAATGCACCTTTCGGACTCTGACTGCTAAACGGTCGAACGAAATACACCGTTCGGACTTGAACTTCTCGACATATCTCCGAAACGTACCTTTCGGACTCTAACTATCGAACTGTCGCTCGAAGTGCACGGTTCGGAACTTTTCGGCATATTTCCGAAATGCACCTTTCGGACTCTGACTGCTAAACGGTCTAACGAAATACACCGTTCGGACTTGAACTTCTCGACATATCTCCGAAACGTACCTTTCGGACTCTAACTATCGAACTGTCGCCCGAAGTGCACCGTTCGGACTTGAACTTTTCGGCATATCTCCGAAATGCACCTTTCGGACTCTGACTGCTAAACGGTCGAACGAAATACACCGTTCGGACTTGAACTTCTCGACATATCTCCGAAACGTACCTTTCGGACTCTAACTATCGAACTGTCGCCCGAAGTGCACCGTTCGGACTTGAATATTTCGGCATATCTCCGAAATGCACCTTTCGGACTCTGACTGCTAAACGGTGGAACGAAATACACCGTTCGGACTTGAACTTCTCGACATATCTCCGAAACGTACCTTTCGGACTCTAACTATCGAACTGTCGCCCGAAGTGCACCGTTCGGACTTGAACTTTTCGGCATATCTGCAAAATGGACCTTTCGTGGTCTGACTGCTAAACGGTCGAACGAAATACACCGTTCGGACTTGAATTTCTCGGCATATCTCTGAAACGTACCTTTCGGACTCTAACTATCGAACTTTCGCCCGAAGAGTACCTTTCGGACTTGAACTTTTCGGCATATCTCCGAAACGTACCTTTCGGACTCTAACTATCGAACTGTCGCCCGAAGTGCACCGTTCGGACTTGAACTTTTCGGCATATCTCCGAAATGCATCTTTCGGACTCTGACTGCTGAACGGTCGAACGAAATACACCGTTCGGACTTGAACTTTTCGACATATCTCCGAAACGTACCTTTCGGACTCTAACTATCGAACTGTCGCCCGAAGTGCACCGTTCGGACTTGAACTTTTCGGCATATCTCCGAAATGGACCTTTCGGACTCTGACTGCTAAACGGTCGAACGAAATACACCGTTCGGACTTGAACTTTTCGGCATATCTCCGAAACGTACCTTTCGGACTCTAACTATCGAACTGTCGCCCGAAGTGCACCGTTCGGACTTGAAAAAATCAGGCATCACTCCGAAATACATTTTTCGTGCGTCGAACGTGGATCATCTTACCGAAATCCACCTTTCGGACTCTGACTGCTAAACGGTCGTCCGACATACACCGTTCGGACTTGAACTCCTCTACATATCTCCGAAACGTACCTTTCGGACTCTAACTATCGAACTTTCGCCCGAAGAGCACCTTTCGGACTTGAACTTCTCGACATATCTCCGAAACGTACCTTTCGGACTCTAACTATCGAACTGTCGCCCGAAGTGCGCCGTTCGGACTTGAACTTTTCGGCATATCTCCGAAATGCATCTTTCGGACTCTGACTGCTAAACGGTCGAACGAAATACACCGTTCGGACTTGAACTTTTCGACATATCTCCGAAACGTACCTTTCGGACTCTAACTATCGAACTGTCGCCCGAAGTGCACCGTTCGGACTTGAACTTTTCGGCATATCTCCGAAATGCACCTTTCGGACTCTGACTGCTAAACGGTCGAACGAAATACACCGTTCGGACTTGAATTTCTCGGCATATCTCCGAAACGTACCTTTCGGACTCTAACCATCGAACTGTCGCCCGAAGTGCGCCGTTCGGACTTGAACTTTTCGGCATATCTCCGAAATGCATCTTTCGGACTCTGACTGCTAAACGGTCGAACGAAATACACCGTTCGGACTTGAACTTTTCGACATATCTCCGAAACGTACCTTTCGGACTCTAACTATCGAACTGTCGCCCGAAGTGCACCGTTCGGACTTGAAAAAATTAGGCATCACTCCGTAATACACTTTTCGTGCGTCGAACGTGGATCATCTTACCGAGATGCACCTTTCGGACTCTGACTGCTAAACGGTCGTCCAACATACACCGTTCGGACTTAAACTCCTCTACATATCTCCGAAACGTACCTTTCGGACTCTAACTATCGAACTTTCGCCCGAAGAGCACCTTTCGGACTTGAACTTCTCGACATATCTCCGATACGTACCTTTCGGACTCTAACTATCGAACTGTCGCCTGAAGTGCGCCGTTCGGACTTGAACTTTTCGACATATCTCCGAAATGCATCTTTCGGACTCTGACTGCTAAACGGTCGAACGAAATACACCGTTCGGACTTGAACTTTTCGACATATCTCCGAAACGTACCTTTCGGACTCTAACTATCGAACTGTCGCCCGAAGTGCGCCGTTCGGACTTGAACTTTTCGGCATATCTCCGAAATGCATCTTTCGGACTCTGACTGCTGAACGGTCGAACGAAATACACCGTTCGGACTTGAACTTTTCGACATATCTCCGAAACGTACCTTTCGGACTCTAACAATCGAACTGTCGCCCGAAGTGCACCGTTCGGACTTGAACTTTTCGGCATATCTCCGAAATGGACCTTTCGTACTCTGACTGCTAAAGGGTCGAACGAAATACACCGTTCGGACTTGAATTTCGCGGCATATCTCCGAAACGTATCTTTCGGACCCTAACAATCGAACTGTCGCCCGAAGTGCACCGTTCGGACTTGAAAAAATCAGGCATCACTCCGAAATACATTTTTCCTGCGTCGAACGTGGATCATCTTACCGAAATCCACCTTTCGGACTCTGACTGCTAAACGGTCGTCCGACATACACCGTTCGGACTTGAACTCCTCTACATATCTCCGAAACGTACCTTTCGGACTCTAACTATCGATATTTCGCCCGAAGAGCACCTTTCGGACTTGAACTTCTCGACATATCTCCGATACGTACCTTTCGGACTCTAACTATCGAACTGTCGCCCGAAGTGCGCCGTTCGGACTTGAACTTTTCGGCATATCTCCGAAATGCATCTTTCGGACTCTGACTGCTAAACGGTCGAACGAAATACACCGTTCGGACTTGAACTTTTCGACATATCTCCGAAACGTACCTTTCGGACTCTAACTATCGAACTGTCGCCCGAAGTGCACCGTTCGGACTTGAACTTTTCGGCATATCTCCGAAATGGACCTTTCGTACTCTGACTGCTAAAGGGTCGAACGAAATACACCGTTCGGACTTGAATTTCGCGGCATATCTCCGAAACGTACCTTTCGGACTTTAACCATCGAACTGTCGCCCGAAGTGCGCCGTTCGGACTTGACCTTTTCGGCATATCTCCGAAATGCATCTTTCGGACTCTGACTGCTAAACGGTCGAATGAAATACACCGTTCGGACTTGAACTTTTCTACATATCTCCGAAACGTACCTTTCGGACTCTAACTATCGAACTGTCGCCCGAAGTGCACCGTTCGGACTTGAAAAAATTAGGCATCACTCCGTAATACACTTTTCGTGCGTCGAACGTGGATCATCTTACCGAGATGCACCTTTCGCACTCTGACTGCTAAACGGTCGTCCAACATACACCGTTCGGACTTAAACTCCTCTACATATCTCCGAAACGTACCTTTCGGACTCTAACTATCGAACTTTCGCCCGAAGAGCACCTTTCGGACTTGAACTTCTCGACATATATCCGATACGTACTTTCGGACCCTAACTATCGAACTGTCGCCCGAAGTGCCGTTCGGACTCGAACTTTTCGACATATCTCCGAAATGCATCTTTCGGACTCTGACTGCTAAACGGTCGAACGAAATACACCGTTCGGACTTGAACTTACTTTTCGGCATATCTCCGAAATGCACTTTTCGGCATATCGTTCGGACGAAATGCACCTTTCGGACTCTGACTGCTAAACGGTCTGCTAAACGAAATACACCGTTCGGACTTGAACTTTTCGACATATCTCCGAAACGTACCTTTCGGACTCTAACTATCGAACTGTCGCCCGAAGTGCACCGTTCGGACTTGAACTTTTCGGCAAAAATCAGGCATCACTCCGAAATACACTTTTCGTGCGTCGAACGTGGATCATCTTACCGAAATGCACCTTTCGGACTCTGACTGCTGAACGGTGGTCTGACATATACCGTTCGGACTTAAACTTCTCTACATATCTCCGAAACGTACCTTTCGGACTCTAACTATCGAACTGTCGCCCGAAGTGCACCGTTCGGACTTGAACTTTTCGGCATATCTCCGAAATGGGCCTTTCGTACTCTGACTGCTAAACGGTCGAACGAAATACACCGTTCGGACTTGAACTTCTCGGCATAGTGTCAACTAGATTTCCGTTTATCGTAGTTGGCGCGGGGGTTTTCACTCAGGGTAGCGTAAATTCGTGACGTTGCTCGTCGAGTAAGACACAAATATATGGTTTTAGTGGTATATTGACTCACCCCAAAAATACAACTGCTAATCCAATAGCTCCCAACATTGGAACTTTCACAAACACAACGAAACGAGAATTAAAATACAAAGCACAAAGTAAATATCGCTTATAACGCGCCTTCGACACTTAGAATATTTCTGAAGTGTTACAAATACCGGCGGTACGCGTAAAGGGAGATCGTTTATACGGGACGATCTACCACAGGACTGCGGAGCGAAACCTCTTTGGTACCGAGGAAAGTTCGGTTCCCTTCCCCTGATTTTCCGGTGGCGTGATCGCACATTTCCAGGAATTCTGTTTACATTGCAGTTTTCGGCACATGAGCCGCGTAAGAGTATGCTTCAATCCGTAACAGAACTCCTGGTATCCGCCGGACGTCTTCAAGTCACGTAGGGTAAGGTGAATGAATTTTCCCAAGGTGGAACGAGATGTATCTTTGGTGGCCTAGCATTCGGCGCACCATTTCACCATTACGAAGGGAACCGATTTCTGTGTGACATTTGCCCCTCCGTCCAAGAAGGCTTCGCCCCGAAGACTGAACAAGTACAAGTTGAAAATAAGAACTCAAACTGAACAGAACAACGAAAAGAAAAAAAATAATATGAAAAATGGGCGGAAATTGTCAAGACAAAACAAAATCAAACAGAACGAAATAATTGTAGTTTCAAAGAACGCACGAACTAGCACTTCGTCTTCGAACATTCTACACACACGGGCGGACCGTTGCACTATGTCGTTCTCTGGACACGCACTTCACTACTGCCACTGTGATGGGCCCCTGGCAACTGGTTGGTCGAATGCAGCGGTCGGATGGTGATGGAGTTGATAAAGCCGCTGTCTACAACCAGGGTTGTAGCTATGTCTGATGTTTTGGCTCGTTAACTGCGGAGGTTGGGTTCGACGCCATGTTGTGAGGTCAGACATCTCGTCACTTTACTGATGTATAGGCTGCATGAAGCTTGATTGCATGGTAGAGTGGAATACGAGGTTCAGGCGATCCATTAGTATCGCTTGAGTGGACTGGTCGGCGTAGATCGTCCATTCGATGTGTCAGGTTTGGGTTTCGTAAATGTATTCGTATATGTGGGCCTTTACGTGGCGGCCTGCTAAGTCGAACTATGAGGATGATGACGTTCGAGGCTCGACGTCGGAATATTGGCGCCAGATGAAGTTCTTTGGGCATGTATGTGGCCAGTGGTAGCAGTGGTGGTGTTGCTGAGGCTGGATGTGCCCAATGATGCGAATGGTTGTCCTTGGAGTTGGTAGCCCGTGTGGTAGGTACATGGCGTGCGGTGGCGTGGTGCTCGTAGTAAAATAAAACAAAACAAAAAAAATAAGTACACATAGCGACTGGGATTAATTGTACCGCTTTCGAATAATAGTAAAGAAACAAAACCCAAAAAAAAATGAAAGTGGGAAAATAATTATCCAGTTGATTGGAAAGTGTACGGCGTCCAGTCGCTCCTTGTCTTGTTGGTGTCCTGGGGTGAGTCTGCCTAATTTTAAAACTTAATCTTAAAATTTATCTTAGATTAAATTAAGATTACCCATCTAACTACCTTACGATAAATGAATATTTACAATGTATGGGTATGGTTAGTAATCGAGGTAAGCATGATAAGCGGCATGAAAAGCGGGGTACCCCTTTGCAAAGTGGCTAGCTTTATTCCCTCAGTTCATTCTACCCTGGCTTGTTGATCTCGAAGCACCCTTTATGGCTCCTCGTCCGTGCGCGGAAAAATGATCCTCTTCATGGAGGAGAGAAAAACTAAACAATCGTCAATTACACTTGTTTTAACTGTCGTCCCGTGTAAAAATAATCTCTGTCGCGCAGAGAAACGAGAAAAAGAAAAACAGAACCCGGCGCATTGTATGCAAAGTGACACGTAATTATCGTCCCGTGTGAAATATTTCTCCATTGCGCAAAGCAAGAAAGAGAAAAAAATAATAAAATCGGCGTATTCCCGATCGTCCTGTACGAAACATAGTCTCTTTATAGAGACGAAAACAAAAATCGCGTCTTGCGCGTGTACTGTCTCGCGTAAAAAATAAAACAAAATATTCTCGTAGTCTTATCCTAGCTACGAGTGTGTCGCCGTTATCTCGAACACGGACATTGGAGGAGCGTAGTCCGAGCTCTCAGGTGATCGACGAGCCGGCGGCCAGGGGTTTCAATGAATTGAGGTGCAAACGTAGTTCCGCGTGTTAGTAGGTGACTTACCTTAACCTGACGTAATATTACTTTATCGTATGACCTAAAAATTATTATTATCTAATTTGTCCCTTATTTAAACGTTTCTTTCCTCCTCTTGAAAAAAAATAAATGGTTTTGGTTTTTTTTTTTTTTTAATGGGTCCCCCTCGTCTCAGAGCGCCTCCAGGTCGGGGCGTGACAACGAGAGGTGGACTGTTGCTCCCAGAGTGAACGGGGTTGAAAATATTGTATGTCTTCTAAACGAAGTTCATGAGAGAGATTATGGAGTGCAGGTTTAGCACGTTAAAGTGCTGTGCGGGGTAAGATAAGAAGGGGTGTTATTTCCGCTGAAGAGCTGGATGATGGTGGGATTAGTATATGTTTTCCCACCAGAGGCTCATCAGGAGGTATGTGTTCCAACACGTTTAGGTGTTGTGTGAGTTACAAGAAGTAAGGGTGTGATTCCCACTGACGAGCTGGATGATGGTGGAATTAGTATATGTTTTCCCACCAGAGGCTCATCAGGAGGTATGTGTTTCAACACGTTTAGGTGTTGTGTGAGTTACAAGAAGTAAGGGTGTGATTCCCACTGACGAGCTGGATGATGGTGGAATTAGTATATGTTTTCCCACCAGAGGCTCATCAGGAGGTATGTGTTTCAACACGTTTAGGTGTTGTGTGAGTTACAAGAAGTAAGGGGTGTGATTCCCACTGACGAGCTGGATGATGGTGGGATTAGTATATGTTTTCCCACCAGAGGCTCATCAGGAGGTATGTGGGTTGAAACACGGGGGAGTGTTCAGAGTAGTAAAGAGAGGGTTGCGACTTCCATTCAAGAAGTGGATGATTATTGGGGTTGGTGCCTATCATCCGACGAAAGGAACAGCAGGAAAAGTGGGCTTGAACAGGTTAAGTGTTGTGAGTGATAAGGGGTTTACTTTATTTTTTTCTCTCCCATTAGGTCTTGCGAGAAGGTGAGAGAAGAAGGGATGGTTTTTATCTAGGTTTTCCGCCTCTACGCTAAGACCCGTGGTGGCGCTACTCACCAAGAGGCAGATGTTCAGCGGTAATCTGCTCTCTCCTTGCGGGGCGAGTGTTGGGGGTGAAAAAGAGAGGCTGCACCACATAAAGAAGATGGTGGACAACGGAGGTCCATTGCAAGGTTGTTTGTAAAATTTTTATGAACAACGTTTTCGAAGAGTTTTTTTTTTTTTTTTTTTGAGGGAGGAAAAGAAACAATAAGGAGGTTGGTTTTTATCGAGGTTTACCGCCTCTACGCTAAGGTCCGTGGTGCCGCTACTCACCAAGAGGCAGATGTTCAACGGTAATCTGCTCTCTCCTTGCGGAAGGAAAGTTGTGTGTTAAGTGGGGGTGCTGTCAAGGGTCGTTATAGGGAGTATGCGGCTGACGTGAACTATGTCTTTCTTTTGTTATGTAAGATAACTTCGTAGTCGACATCGCTTATTTTTCTCGAAATTGTATACGGTCCAAACCAACGTAGCAGTAGTTTTTCGCTCCTACCCTTTATACGCTTAGGTGTAAAAACTTTTACTTTATCGCCCGGATTGTATTCTACGTGTCTATGGTGTCCGTCGAACCTGAGTTTGTCGGTCAGTTGTCGTTTTTGTATATTATCGATCGCTAGGGCTCTAATATTGAGTGCGTTATTACGGATCGAATGGGAATCTGAGTCGCCGATTAGGTTAATTAGTGTGGCTTCTGTTGGTAGTACTGGTTCCCGCCCGAAAGTTAGGTTGAATGGGGAGAATTTTGTGGTATCCTGTTTGCTAGTATTGTAGGCGAACGTTACGTGCGGTAAAAAATGATCCCAATCCGTTTGTGCAGTATTGGTGAAGATAGATAAACAATCTGCAAGGGTTTTGTTCATTCTCTCGGTTAAACCGTTACAAGCTGGGTGGTAAGCTGTCGTGAACTGACTATGTACTCCCATTTTGTTCAGAAGTTCCCTAACTAGTTCGGACCGGAAGGTTTGTCCTCTATCGCTGAGAATGTGTTTGGGGCTACCGTGGCGTGTTATAATGTTTTTTACGATAAAGTCGGCTACGGGTTCCGCCTTTCCAGATTTCAATGCGGCAGTTTCGACGTATCGCGTGGCGTAATCTGTCGCGACTACTATCATCGTGTTCCCTAACCTACTCCTTCGAAACGGTCCCAAAGATCGATACCGACTTTGTCAAAGGTTGTCCGACTGGGATTGGTTGTAACAACCCGGATTTGCGCTGAGTCGTGCCTTTTCTATGTTGACAGTCCGGGCACCCTTTGACGAATTTTTCCGTGTCTTTTACTAGATTTGTCCAATAATATCGCGTTTTGATTTTGTCTAGTGTTTTGGACAACCTAAGTGTCCCGAAAGAGGGTCGAATGGTGGCTCTGAAGTATCTCTGTAACTAGATTACGCGGAATAAATAGGAGATTATCTGAGCCGGAAGGAGCGGTGTTAGCTTTGTAGACGGCCCCATTAATTATGCGAAAAGATTTTGCTCTACGTGCGACGTTTCTTTGTATGTTCGTGTCCGACGGTTGGAGGATAGCGGTTTTTATGTCATTTATTTCGTTGTCATTGTTCTGTGCTTGAACAATGTCAACGTGGAGTCAATATGAATGTTGGAATGTCGTCGAGGATGTCTTCGTCTGTTTTTGAGTCTGGTAGTAATACGGGGTTTCTGGACAGACAATCCGCGTCCTTGTGTCTAGCGCCACTTTTGTGCACGATTTCGTAGTCGAATTCGTTCAGTTTTAGGCTCCATCTCGCTACTCGACCTGTCGCGTCTTTAAAATTTTTTATATAGCACAGCGCGTGGTGATCTGTCACGATTCTAACGGGCCTTCCATAGACGAGGTGACGTAAGTACCCTAGGGACCATATGGCGGCCAAAGCTTCTAATTCAGTAGCGGTGTAGTTCTTTTCAGCCTTTGACAAACTGCGGCTGGCGTAGGCAACGGGGTGAAATTCTTCGTCGTCTCCCTTTTGTAATAGTACACAACCGATGCCGATGCGTGAAGCGTCTGTTCGTAGTTCGCATCCTAGCTGGGGGTTGAAATGGCTCAGGACCGGAGCTGATGTTAGTTTTTCCTTTAGTGTGTTAAAAGCGTTCTCTTGTTCTTCTTCCCAACAGTAGTTATTTTTCTTTGTTGCTTCGTGTAATGGTCTGGCGATGTTAGCGAAATCTTTTATGAATTTGCGGTAATAATTGCAGAGACCAACAAAACTTTGTATGTTCTTGACTGATTTTGGCCTTGGGAAATCTTTTATTGCGCGTAGTTTGCCTTCGTCTGGTGCGACTCCTCTTTCGTTGACAACGTGTCCCAGGATTTTTACTTCTTTCTTTCCGAATACGCATTTGTCCGGTCGGAGGGTCAGGTTCGCTTCTGCGAGTCTCTGAAAAACTCGTTCCAATTTTTGTAAGTGTTCCTCTTCCGTTTTAGAAAATACCAGGATGTCGTCTAAATAGACGAGTACGTCTTTCCAGATCATGTTGTGGAAGGTCAGATTGATCAGTTCCTGGAATGATCCGGGGGCGTTACATAGTCCAAAGCTGAGGACGTTAAATTGGTATGATCCGTGACCCGGAGCGATGAATGCACTCATGGGTTTGGAATCTTCTGCGAGGGCATCTGCATGTAGCCCTTAAAAGGTCAGGGTCGTGAAAAATTTTGCGCCATTGAGGAAGGTGAGTATGTCGTCGATGTTCGGTATCGGGTATGTCGTTTTCTTCGTCACGGCGTTCAATTTCCTGTAGTCGACGCAGAATCTTGTTTCACCATTCTTCTTTTTCACTAAAACGATCGGGCTTGCCCAGGGCGATTGGCAAGGAGAAATGATTCCATTTTCTAGCATCTCGTCTATTTGTACATTTATTGTTTCTCTTTCTTTCTGGGATACTCGATATGGCCTACTTTTGACGGGGTTTGCGTCGCCAACTTCTATTTTGTGTTCCATGAGGTGCGTACGTCCCATCGTTGCGTAAGATTTCGAAAAGGTGGAGGAATACTTTTTTATGAGAGCGTGGAGTTTGCCTTTGAAAGATTTGTCCGTTATGTGTTGTAAGTCGAAGTCGTCATTGGAAATTTGTTCTGGGTATGCTGTCAGTCCGAAGGAAGGCATTTGGGGGCGTTGTTTTGTTTCGTTATGTAAGTAACCCAGTGACGTGTGCTTCATGATTTTTACTGGTTGGAAACCGACATTTTTAACTGTTGCGATTCTTAGATCGCGATCCATGTCTGTGACGTAGAGACCGTTTTCATGAAGAATGGTGAATTATTGACAAACTTCTGTTTGGTGGTTTCCGCGTTGTTATGAAAGTCGATCTGAATTTTTGTTTCTTGTGCCACGGGTAGAATGGTGTCAATCTTGGTTGTAACTTTGTAGAAATTGGTTGGGATTGTCGAATTCGTCGGGGTTTTAGGTGCATTATAGGTTGGTAACGACTCTTGCGCGTGTGTCGGAAATTGCCGTGTGGGCTGACGTCTACAAAATGTGTCAGGGGTGTTATGTATCCGTATTGAAGTTCTGTGTGTGGAATCGCCTATGTGAACCATACCTGTCGGAAAGTCGATGCTTGCTCGATGTTCCCTAAGGAAATTAACACCCAAGAGTAATGGAGCCGGCAACTTTGTGACGACGATGGCTGTTATGTCGACCGATAGTCCTCCGATTTTTATCCTTTTTGTTGCTGTTCCAAGGGTGTTAACCTTTACTCCTCCTGCGGAGAGTAGGGAAAAAGTCGTAGAACGGTCGAAGTGTCCTCCTACCACAGGCAACGCGATCAAATTTTCCTGGGACCCGGTGTCCAAAATGGCCGGTGTTGGGTGATTGTCTATAGTAACGGTGATAGTCGAGATTTGGTTGGAAATGTCGTTTGCGTGGGTGGGTCGATTAAGGGAGAGGGCTAAGGTCGACCCTAATGGCTTCGCCCGGCTTCGTTTCCCTGTGACCTATTGGAAAAACAGGAAGATGTATGGTGGCCTATCCTGTTGCACTTTCCACATCTAGGCCTGCCGTCGTATTGTCTCCTAGTTTGTGTGTTTTGTGGACTTGTGTAATTTGGCCGGTTTTCCCTAGGTCGGCGGTTGTCACTGTAGTAACGTTGGTTTTCGTATCGATTGTGTGTTATTGGACGAGCGTTTTGTCTGGGTAGTTGGCTGTTGTATGGTGGTTGTGCGTGTTGGGCATACTGTTGTGGGGTCTGTCGATTGATATGGGGATTTTGGATATCGCCAGTGTCGGTAGTCGATCGGACTGTCGTGTTCTGTAGTGTCACTGCAAGGTCATTGATATCTCGTACCCGCTCGAGTTTTTCTACCGTTTCGCGTAATTCATTCCACGACGGATTTTTTGTGGTCAGTATGGTGTATGTTTGTAACAAATCTTCCCGGATACCGCGACCAAAAAATTTCAAAAATGATTTTACGTCAAAAGTGGGGTCAAAGTTGCCGTATAAGTATTGGAGGTCGTAGTAGAAAGATGTAACCGTTTCGCCCGGTCGTTGGCGACGTTGGTACAATTTGTCTTCCAACGCTGTAAGGGCATTGTCAGAACCGTATTCGCTCAAGAAGGCCGCTTTTAATTCTGACCAAGTTTTGTGTAAATTCGCGGAATCATCTTTGTATTTGCTAATCCAGAGTCCCGCCGCGCTTTCCAAGAACGTATCGAAATAATAGATTTTTAGCGTATCGTCCCAGCCGTTAGCGACCGCCGCGCGTTCGTACGATTTGAGGAATGCGTCTGCGTTATTATTGCCGGGGTTGAAGATTGACGGGCTAATAAATTGCGGTACGGCGGGGGTTTTGTATCTGGACTTGCTGTCGGCTATCGTACCGGTCGGTACCTGTGCTGACACGTGGTGGTCTTGTCGGTACGTTGTCGAATGTGCTGAGGCATGTAGCGGTACATCGGTTGTTGGGCGAGCGTTTAACGTGTGGGTTAAGGGTGGTGGTGGTAGTTGGGTTTGTGGTTGTTCTGAAGTGGTCGCCATGGGGATTAAGGATTTTACCGGTATAAAAGTGTTCGAGGGTGTTTGATTTTTTGTATGTTCTACCACTGTTAATTCGTCCTCCGATTCCGACGAAATTGCGTCTCTTGTGGGAATTGTGTAAGGACTATTGCGCTTGCTGGTAGAGGGATGTGTTCGCTCAGCGTTAGCTGGCGCGTTATCGAATGTTATTGACTCAAGTTCTAGCCGATAAGTGGCACCTCTAGTTTTGGGCATAATAGCGACTTAGAAAATGTGTGGCAATGTGTGGTAACCACTGGACACTACGTGTTTGTGGTGAAATTGCCAATCGACGAGGGGAAGAAGAAAAAAAGATTATAATAGTAAAAGTAGAGCGATGTAGATGCTGAAAATGAAATGTAAAAACAATCGAGGAACAAAAATCACAAATATCAATATTCGATTATGTCGAATGTGGTTATTCGCGTGACCTGTGCCGGACGGGTCAAGCGTCACGGACGCGCGGTTACTGACGCCACGGCAGGTGCGTCGCACTTGATAATTATTTGTCGTCTTTGGTTACGTGCGCGACGTAATGTTTCAATGCGAAAGGCGCGCGGAATGTCGGATCGTATTTTCGCGAAAGGAAATAACCGACCGAAATGAACTTAAAGGGCAGCGTGTGCTAACAAGGCGAATGTACTCACTGCTCTGCGGAATTATTTACGCGCGAGATTTTTCTTTGGCGAGTTTCTTCGACGGAAAATCGCTTTGCGAAAGTAACGAAAGGCCACGTAGTACGGGGCGACGGCGCCGTTGAGAAACGGAGCGATACTTCCCGACGCGGTGCCGGCCGAGTTCCTGCGACGTGAATCGTATTTCAATACGTTGAGTTTATAATACGGCTCTCGCGGTTGTCGCGTTTCCTGAAAATAAAACGAAACGGAAAACACCAATAAATTGGTCGCTCGCGGGTGTCGCGTCCTGAAAAAGAAACGAACAAACGACCGAAAACGCGCCGTTCGCAGGAGCTGCGTTTGCTGAAAAAAAACGAAACGAACGAAAACGAAAATGTGCCGTTTACGGCAATCGCGCTTATTGAAGAAATAAAAACGAAACTACGTATTTTCCGGAATTTAAGGCAGCGGCGCCTCCACCAAGTGTCAACTAGATTTCCGTTTATCGTAGTTGGCGCGGGGGTTTTCACTCAGGGTAGCGTAAATTCGTGACGTTGCTCGTCGAGTAAGACACAAATATATGGTTTTAGTGGTATATTGACTCACCCCAAAAATACAACTGCTAATCCAATAGCTCCCAACATTGGAACTTTCACAAACACAACGAAACGAGAATTAAAATACAAAGCACAAAGTAAATATCGCTTATAACGCGCCTTCGACACTTAGAATATTTCTGAAGTGTTACAAATACCGGCGGTACGCGTAAAGGGAGATCGTTTATACGGGACGATCTACCACAGGACTGCGGAGCGAAACCTCTTTGGTACCGAGGAAAGTTCGGTTCCCTTCCCCTGATTTTCCGGTGGCGTGATCGCACATTTCCAGGAATTCTGTTTACATTGCAGTTTTCGGCACATGAGCCGCGTAAGAGTATGCTTCAATCCGTAACAGAACTCCTGGTATCCGCCGGATGTCTTCAAGTCACGTAGGGTAAGGTGAATGAATTTTCCCAAGGTGGAACGAGATGTATCTTTGGTGGCCTAGCATTCGGCGCACCATTTCACCATTACGAAGGGAACCGATTTCTGTGTGACAATATCTCCGAAACGTACCTTTCGGACTCTTACTATCGAACTGTCGCCCGAAGTGCATCGTTCGGACTTGAACTTCTCGACATATCTCCGAAACGCACTTTTCGGACTGTAACTATCGAACTGTCGCCCGAAGTGCGCCGTTCGGGCTTGAACTTTTTGGCATATCTCCGAAATGCACCTTCCGGACTCTGACTGCTAAACGGTCGAACGAAATACACCGTTCGGACTTGAACTTTTCGGCATATCTCCGAAATGCACCTTTCGGACTCTGACTGCTATACGGTCGAACGAAATACACCGTTTGGACTTGTACTTCTCGACATATCTCCGAAACGTAGCTTTCGGACTCTAACTATCGAACTGTCGCCCGAAGTGCACCGTTCGGACTTGAACTTCTCGGCATATCTCCGAAACGTACCTTTCGGACTCTAACTATCGAACTCTCGCCCGAAGTGCACCGTTCGGACTTGAATTTTTCGGCATATCTCCGAAATGCACTTTTCGGACTCTGACTGCTAAACGGTGGAACGAAATACACCGTTCGGACTTGAACTTCTCGGCATATCTCCGAAACGTACCTTTCGGACTCTTACTATCGAACTGTCGCCCGAAGTGCATCGTTCGGACTTGAACTGTTCGGCATATCTCCGGAATGCACCTTTCGGACTCTGACTGCTAAACGGTCGAACGAAATACACAGTTCGGAATTGAACTTCTCGACATATCTCCGAAACGCACTTTTCGGACTGTAACTATCGAACTGTCGCCCGAAGTGCGCCGTTCGGGCTTGAACTTTTTGGCATATCTCCGAAATGCACCTTTCGGACTCTGACTGTTAAACGGTCAAACTGAATACACCGTTGGGACTTGAACTTTTCGGCATATCTCCGAAATGCACCTTCCGGACTCTGACTGCTAAACGGTCGAACGAAATACACCGTTCGGACTTGAACTTTTCGGCATATCTCCGAAATGCACCTTTCGGACTCTGACTGCTAAACGGTCGAACGAAATACACCGTTCGGACTTGAACTTCTCGACATATATCCGATACGTACTTTCGGACCCTAACTATCGAACTGTCGCCTGAAGTGCCGTTCGGACTCGAACTTTTCGACATATCTCCGAAATGCATCTTTCGGACTCTGACTGCTAAACGGTCGAACGAAATACACCGTTCGGACTTGAACTTTTCGACATATCTCCGAAACGTACCTTTCGGACTCTAACTATCGAACTGTCGCCCGAAGTGCACCGTTCGGACTTGAAAAAATCAGGCATCACTCCGAAATATACTTTTCGTGCGTCGAACGTGGATCATCTTACCGAAATGCACCTTTCGGACTCTGACTGCTGAACGGTGGTCTGACATATACCGTTAGGACTTAAACTTCTCTACATATCTCCGAAACGTACCTTTCGGACTCTAACTATCGAACTGTCGCCCGAAGTGCACCGTTCGGACTTGAACTTTTCGGCATATCTCCGAAATGGACCTTTCGGACTCTGACTGCTAAACGGTCGAACGAAATACACCGTTCGGACTTGAACTTCTCGGCATATCTCCGAAACGTACCTTTCGGACTCTTACTATCGAACTGTCGCCCGAAGTGCGCCGTTCGGGCTTGAACTTTTCGGCATATCTCCGAAATGCACCTTTCGGACTCTGAACTGCTACTCTAACGGTCGAACGAAATACACCGTTCGGACTTGAACTTCTCGGCATATCTCCGAAACGTACCTTTCGGACTCTAACTATCGAACTGTCGCCCGAAGTGCACCGTTCGGACTTGAATTTTCGGCATATCTCCGAAATGCACTTTCGGACTCTGACTGCTAAACGGTCGAACGAAATACACCGTTCGGACTTGAACTTCTCGGCATATCTCCGAAACGTACCTTTCGGACTCTAACTATCGAACTGTCGCCCGAAGTGCATCGTTCGGACTTGAACTTTTCGGCATATCTCCGAAATGCACCTTTCGGACTCTGACTGCTAAACGGTCGAACGAAATACACCGTTCGGACTTGAACTTCTCGACATATCTCCGAAACGCACCTTTCGGACTCTAACTATCGAACTGTCGCCCGAAGTGCACCGTTCGGACTTGAACTTTCGGCATATCTCCGAAATGCACCTTTCGGACTCTGACTGCTAAACGGTCAAACGAAATACACCGTTCGGACTTGAACTTTTCGGCATATCTCCGAAATGCACCTTTCGGACTCTGACTGCTAAACGGTCGAACGAAATACACCGTTCGGACTTGAACTTTTCGGCATATCTCCGAAATGCACCTTTCGGACTCTGACTGCTAAACGGTCGAACGAAATACACCGTTCGGACTTGAACTTCTCGACATATCTCCGAAACGTACCTTTCGGACTCTAACTATCGAACTGTCGCCCGAAGTGCACCGTTCGGACTTGAACTTTTCGACATATCTCCGAAACGCACCTTTCGGACTCTAACTATCGAACTGTCGAACGAAGTACACCGTTCGGACTTGAACTTTTCGACATATCTCCGAAATGCACCTTTCGGACTCTGACTGCTAAACGGTCGAACGAAATACACCGTTCGGACTTGAACTTTTCGACATATCTCCGAAACGTACCTTTCGGACTCTAACTATCGAACTGTCGAACGAAGTGCACCGTTCGGACTTGAAAAAATCGGCATATCTCCGAAATACACCTTTCGTGCGTCGAACGTTGGATCATCTATACCGAAATGCACCTTTCGGACTCTGACTGCTGAACGGTGGTCTGAAATACACCGTTCGGACTTGAACTTCTCGACATATCTCCGAAACGTACCTTTCGGACTCTAACTATCGAACTGTCGCCCGAAGTGCACCGTTCGGACTTGAACTTTTCGGCATATCTCCGAAATGCACCTTTCGGACTCTGACTGCTAAACGGTCGAACGAAATACACCGTTCGGACTTGAACTTCTCGGCATATCTCCGAAACGTACCTTTCGGACTCTAACTATCGAACTGTCGCCCGAAGTGCACCGTTCGGACTTGAACTTTTCGGCATATCTCCGAAATGCACCTTTCGGACTCTGACTGCTAAACGGTCGAACGAAATACACCGTTCGGACTTGAACTTCTCGGCATATCTCCGAAATGTACCTTTCGGACTCTGACTATCGAACGGTCGAACGAAATACACCGTTCGGACTTGAACTTTTCGGCATATCTCCGAAATGCACCTTTCGGACTCTGACTGCTAAACGGTCGAACGAAATACACCGTTCGGACTTGAACTTCTCGACATATCTCCGAAACGTACCTTTCGGACTCTAACTATCGAACTGTCGCCCGAAGTGCACCGTTCGGACTTGAACTTTTCGGCATATCTCCGAAATGCACCTTTCGGACTCTGACTGCTAAACGGTCGAACGAAATACACCGTTCGGACTTGAACTTCTCGACATATCTCCGAAACGTACCTTTCGGACTCTAACTATCGAACTGTCGCCCGAAATGCACCGTTCGGACTTGAACTTTTCGGCATATCTCCGAAATGCACCTTTCGGACTCTGACTGCTAAACGGTCGAACGAAATACACCGTTCGGACTTGAACTTCTCGACATATCTCCGAAACGTACCTTTCGGACTCTAACTATCGAACTGTCGCCCGAAGTGCACCGTTCGGACTTGAACTTTTCGGCATATCTCCGAAATGCACCTTTCGGACTCTGACTGCTAAACGGTCGAACGAAATACACCGTTCGGACTTGAACTTCTCGACATATCTCCGAAACGTACCTTTCGGACTCTAACTATCGAACTGTCGCCCGAAGTGCACCGTTCGGACTTGAACTTTTCGGCATATCTCCGAAATGCACCTTTCGGACTCTGACTGCTAAACGGTCGAACGAAATACACCGTTCGGACTTGAACTTCTCGACATATCTCCGAAACGTACCTTTCGGACTCTAACTATCGAACTGTCGCCCGAAGTGCACCGTTCGGACTTGAACTTTTCGGCATATCTCCGAAATGCACCTTTCGGACTCTGACTGCTAAACGGTCGAACGAAATACACCGTTCGGACTTGAACTTCTCGACATATCTCCGAAACGTACCTTTCGGACTCTAACTATCGAACTGTCGCCCGAAGTGCACCGTTCGGACTTGAACTTTTCGGCATATCTCCGAAATGCACCTTTCGGACTCTGACTGCTAAACGGTCGAACGAAATACACCGTTCGGACTTGAACTTCTCGACATATCTCCGAAAACTTTCGGACCTTTCGGACTCTGAACTTCTCGACATATCTCCGAAACGTACCTTTCTATCGAACTGTCGCCCGAAGTGCACCGTTCGGACTTGAACTTTTCGGCATATCTCCGAAATGCACCTTTCGGACTCTGACTGCTAAACGGTCGAACGAAATACACCGTTCGGACTTGAACTTCTCGACATATCTCCGAAACGTACCTTTCGGACTCTAACTATCGAACTGTCGCCCGAAGTGCACCGTTCGGACTTGAACTTTTCGGCATATCTCCGAAATGCACCTTTCGGACTCTGACTGCTAAACGGTCGAACGAAATACACCGTTCGGACTTGAACTTCTCGACATATCTCCGAAACGTACCTTTCGGACTCTAACTATCGAACTGTCGCCCGAAGTGCACCGTTCGGACTTGAACTTTTCGGCATATCTCCGAAATGCACCTTTCGGACTCTGACTGCTAAACGGTCGAACGAAATACACCGTTCGGACTTGAACTTCTCGACATATCTCCGAAACGTACCTTTCGGACTCTAACTATCGAACTGTCGCCCGAAGTGCACCGTTCGGACTTGAACTTTTCGGCATATCTCCGAAATGCACCTTTCGGACTCTGACTGCTAAACGGTCGAACGAAATACACCGTTCGGACTTGAACTTCTCGACATATCTCCGAAACGTACCTTTCGGACTCTAACTATCGAACTGTCGCCCGAAGTGCACCGTTCGGACTTGAACTTTTCGGCATATCTCCGAAATGCACCTTTCGGACTCTGACTGCTAAACGGTCGAACGAAATACACCGTTCGGACTTGAACTTTTCGACATATCTCCGAAACGTACCTTTCGGACTCTAACTATCGAACTGTCGCCCGAAGTGCACCGTTCGGACTTGAACTTTTCGGCATATCTCCGAAATGCACCTTTCGGACTCTGACTGCTAAACGGTCGAACGAAATACACCGTTCGGACTTGAACTTCTCGACATATCTCCGAAACGTACCTTTCGGACTCTAACTATCGAACTGTCGCCCGAAGTGCACCGTTCGGACTTGAACTTTTCGGCATATCTCCGAAATGCACCTTTCGGACTCTGACTGCTAAACGGTCGAACGAAATACACCGTTCGGACTTGAACTTCTCGACATATCTCCGAAACGTACCTTTCGGACTCTAACTATCGAACTGTCGCCCGAAGTGCACCGTTCGGACTTGAACTTTTCGGCATATCTCCGAAATGCACCTTTCGGACTCTGACTGCTAAACGGTCGAACGAAATACACCGTTCGGACTTGAACTTCTCGACATATCTCCGAAACGTACCTTTCGGACTCTAACTATCGAACTGTCGCCCGAAGTGCACCGTTCGGACTTGAACTTTTCGGCATATCTCCGAAATGCACCTTTCGGACTCTGACTGCTAAACGGTCGAACGAAATACACCGTTCGGACTTGAACTTCTCGACATATCTCCGAAACGTACCTTTCGGACTCTAACTATCGAACTGTCGCCCGAAGTGCACCGTTCGGACTTGAACTTTTCGGCATATCTCCGAAATGCACCTTTCGGACTCTGACTGCTAAACGGTCGAACGAAATACACCGTTCGGACTTGAACGGTTACACCGTTCGACATCGACATCTCCGAAACGTACCTTTCGGACTCTAACTATCGAACTGTCGCCCGAAGTGCACCGTTCGGACTTGAACTTTTCGGCATATCTCCGAAATGCACCTTTCGGACTCTGACTGCTAAACGGTCGAAAGAAATACACCGTTCGGACTTGAACTTCTCGACATATCTCCGAAACGTACCTTTCGGACTCTAACTATCGAACTGTCGCCCGAAGTGCACCGTTCGGACTTGAACTTTTCGGCATATCTCCGAAATGCACCTTTCGGACTCTGACTGCTAAACGGTCGAACGAAATACACCGTTCGGACTTGAACTTCTCGACATATCTCCGAAACGTACCTTTCGGACTCTAACTATCGAACTGTCGCCCGAAGTGCACCGTTCGGACTTGAACTTTTCGGCATATCTCCGAAATGCACCTTTCGGACTCTGACTGCTAAACGGTCGAACGAAATACACCGTTCGGACTTGAACTTTTCGACATATCTCCGAAACGTACCTTTCGGACTCTAACTATCGAACTGTCGCCCGAAGTGCACCGTTCGGACTTGAACTTTTCGGCATATCTCCGAAATGCACCTTTCGGACTCTGACTGCTAAACGGTCGAACGAAATACACCGTTCGGACTTGAACTTTCGACATATCTCCGAAACGTACCTTTCGGACTCTAACTATCGAACTGTCGCCCGAAGTGCACCGTTCGGACTTGAACTTTTCGGCATATCTCCGAAATGCACCTTTCGGACTCTGACTGCTAAACGGTCGAACGAAATACACCGTTCGGACTTGAACTTCTCGACATATCTCCGAAACGTACCTTTCGGACTCTAACTATCGAACTGTCGCCCGAAGTGCACCGTTCGGACTTGAACTTTTCGGCATGCTAAACGGTCGAACGAAATACACCGTTCGGACTTGAACTTCTCGACATATCTCCGAAACGTACCTTTCGGACTCTAACTATCGAACTGTCGCCCGAAGTGCACCGTTCGGACTTGAACTTTTCGGCATATCTCCGAAATGCACCTTTCGGACTCTGACTGCTAAACGGTCGAACGAAATACACCGTTCGGACTTGAACTTCTCGGCATATCTCCGAAACGTACCTTTCGGACTCTAACTATCGAACTGTCGCCCGAAGTGCACTGTTCGGACTTGAACTTTTCGGCATATCTCCGAAATGCACCTTTCGGACTCTGACTCCTAAACGGTCGAACGAAATACACCGTTCGGACTTGAACTTCTCGACATATCTCCGAAACGTACCTTTCGGACTCTAACAATCGAACTGTCGCCCGAAGTGCACCGTTCGGACTTGAACTTTTCGGCATATCTCCGAAATGCACCTTTCGGACTCTGACTGCTAAACGGTCGAACGAAATACACCGTTCGGACTTGAACTTCTCGACATATCTCCGAAACGTACCTTTCGGACTCTAACAATCGAACTGTCGCCCGAAGTGCACTGTTCGGACTTGAACTTTTCGGCATATCTCCGAAATCCAATTTTCGGACTCTGACTCCTAAACGGTCGAACGAAATACACCGTTCAGACTTGAAGTTCTCGACATATCTCCGAAACGTACCATTCGAACTCTAACTATCGAACTGTCGCCCGAAGTGCGCCGTTCGGAGTTGAACTTTTCGGCATATCTCCGAAATGCACCTTTCGGACTCTGACTGCTAAACGGTCGAACGAAATACACCGTTCGGACTTGAACTTCTCGACATATCTCCGAAACGTACCTTTCGAACTCTAACTATCGTACTGTCGCCCGAAGTGCGCCGTTCGGACTTGAACTTTTCGGCATATCTCCGAAATGCACCTTTCGGACTCTGACTGCTAAACGGTCGAACGAAATACACCGTTCGGACTTGAACTTCTCGACATATCTCCGAAACGTACCTTTCGGACTCTAACTATCGAACTGTCGCCCGAAGTGCACCGTTCGGACTTGAACTTTTCGGCATATCTCCGAAATGCACCTTTCGGACTCTGACTGCTAAACGGTCGAACGAAATACACCGTTCGGACTTGAACTTGTCGGCATATCTCCGAAACGTACCTTTCGGACTCTAACTATCGAACTGTCGCCCGAAGTGCACCGTTCGGACTTGAACTTTTCGGCATATCTCCGAAATGCACCTTTCGGACTCTGACTGCTGAACGGTCGAACGAAATACACCGTTCGGACTTGAACTTTTCGACATATCTCCGAAACGTACCTTTCGGACTCTAACTATCGAACTGTCGCCCGAAGTGCACCGTTCGGACTTGAACTTTTCGGCATATCTCCGAAATGCACCTTTCGGACTCTGACTGCTAAACGGTCGAACGAAATACACCGTTCGGACTTGAATTTCTCGGCATATCTCGAAACGTACCTTTCGGACTCTAACTATCGAACTGTCGCCCGAAGTGCACCGTTCGGACTTGAACTTTTCGGCATATCTCCGAAATGCACCTTTCGGACTCTGACTGCTAAACGGTCGAACGAAATACACCGTTCGGACTTGAACTTCTCGACATATCTCCGAAACGTACCTTTCGGACTCTAACTATCGAACTGTCGCCCGAAGTGCACCGTTCGGACTTGAACTTTCGGCATATCTCCGAAATGCACCTTTCGGACTCTGACTGCTAAACGGTCGAACGAAATACACCGTTCGGACTTGAACTTCTCGACATATCTCCGAAACGTACCTTTCGGACTCTAACTATCGAACTGTCGCCCGAAGTGCACCGTTCGGACTTGAACTTTTCGGCATATCTCCGAAATGCACCTTTCGGACTCTGACTGCTAAACGGTCGAACGAAATACACCGTTCGGACTTGAACTTCTCGACATATCTCCGAAACGTACCTTTCGGACTCTAACTATCGAACTGTCGCCCGAAGTGCACCGTTCGGACTTGAACTTTTCGGCATATCTCCGAAATGCACCTTTCGGACTCTGACTGCTAAACGGTCGAACGAAATACACCGTTCGGACTTGAACTTTTCGACATATCTCCGAAACGTACCTTTCGGACTCTAACTATCGAACTGTCGCCCGAAGTGCACCGTTCGGACTTGAACTTTTCGGCATATCTCCGAAATGCACCTTTCGGACTCTGACTGCTAAACGGTCGAACGAAATACACCGTTCGGACTTGAACTTCTCGGCATATCTCCGAAACGTACCTTTCGGACTCTAACTATCGAACTGTCGCCCGAAGTGCACCGTTCGGACTTGAACTTTTCGGCATATCTCCGAAATGGACCTTTCGGACTCTGACTGCTAAACGGTCGAACGAAATACACCGTTCGGACTTGAACTTCTCGGCATATCTCCGAAACGTACCTTTCGGACTCTAACTATCGAACGGTCGCCCGAAATCACCTTTCGGACTTGAACTTTTCGACATATCTCGAAACGTACCTTTCGGACTCTAACTATCGAACTGTCGCCCGAAGTGCGCCGTTCGGACTTGAACTTTTCGGCATATCTCCGAAATGCATCTTTCGGACTCTGACTGCTGAACGGTCGAACGAAATACACCGTTCGGACTTGAACTTTTCGACATATCTCCGAAACGTACCTTTCGGACTCTAACTATCGAACTGTCGCCCGAAGTGCACCGTTCGGACTTGAACTTTCGGCATATCTCCGAAATGGACCTTTCGTACTCTGACTGCTAAACGGTCGAACGAAATACACCGTTCGGACTTGAATTTCGCGGCATATCTCCGAAACGTATCTTTCGGACCCTAACAATCGAACTGTCGCCCGAAGTGCACCGTTCGGACTTGAAAAAATCAGGCATCACTCCGAAATACATTTTTCGTGCGTCGAACGTGGATCATCTTACCGAAATCCACCTTTCGGACTCTGACTGCTAAACGGTCGTCCGACATACACCGTTCGGACTTGAACTCCTCTACATATCTCCGAAACGTACCTTTCGGACTCTAACTATCGATATTTCGCCCGAAGAGCACCTTTCGGACTTGAACTTTCGCATATCTCCGAAATGCACATATCTCCGACTTGAACTTTTCGACATATCTCCGAAACGTACCTTTCGGACTCTAACTATCGAACTGTCGCCCGAAGTGCACCGTTCGGACTTGAACTTTCGGCATATCTCCGAAATGGACCTTTCGGACTCTGACTGCTAAACGGTCGAACGAAATACACCGTTCGGACTTGAATTTCGCGGCATATCTCCGAAACGTACCTTTCGGACTTTAACCATCGAACTGTCGCCCGAAGTGCGCCGTTCGGACTTGAACTTTTCGGCATATCTCCGAAATGCATCTTTCGGACTCTGACTGCTAAACGGTCGAATGAAATACACCGTTCGGACTTGAACTTTTCTACATATCTCCGAAACGTACCTTTCGGACTCTAACTATCGAACTGTCGCCCGAAGTGCACCGTTCGGACTTGAAAAATTAGGCATCACTCCGTAATACACTTTTCGTGCGTCGAACGTGGATCATCTTACCGAGATGCACCTTTCGGACTCTGACTGCTAAACGGTCGTCCAACATACACCGTTCGGACTTAAACTCCTCTACATATCTCCGAAACGTACCTTTCGGACTCTAACTATCGAACTTTCGCCCGAAGAGCACCTTTCGGACTTGAACTTCTCGACATATATCCGATACGTACTTTCGGACCCTAACTATCGAACTGTCGCCTGAAGTGCCGTTCGGACTCGAACTTTTCGACATATCTCCGAAATGCATCTTTCGGACTCTGACTGCTAAACGGTCGAACGAAATACACCGTTCGGACTTGAACTTTTCGACATATCTCCGAAACGTACCTTTCGGACTCTAACTATCGAACTGTCGCCCGAAGTGCACCGTTCGGACTTGAAAAAATCAGGCATCACTCCGAAATACACTTTTCGTGCGTCGAACGTGGATCATCTTACCGAAATGCACCTTTCGGACTCTGACTGCTGAACGGTGGTCTGACATATACCGTTAGGACTTAAACTTCTCTACATATCTCCGAAACGTACCTTTCGGACTCTAACTATCGAACTGTCGCCCGAAGTGCACCGTTCGGACTTGAACTTTTCGGCATATCTCCGAAATGGGCCTTTCGTACTCTGACTGCTAAACGGTCGAACGAAATACACCGTTCGGACTTGAACTTCTCGGCATAGTGTCAACTAGATTTCCGTTTATCGTAGTTGGCGCGGGGGTTTTCACTCAGGGTAGCGTAAATTCGTGACGTTGCTCGTCGAGTAAGACACAAATATATGGTTTTAGTGGTATATTGACTCACCCCAAAAATACAACTGCTAATCCAATAGCTCCCAACATTGGAACTTTCACAAACACAACGAAACGAGAATTAAAATACAAAGCACAAAGTAAATATCGCTTATAACGCGCCTTCGACACTTAGAATATTTCTGAAGTGTTACAAATACCGGCGGTACGCGTAAAGGAGATCGTTTATACGGGACGATCTACCACAGGACTGCGGAGCGAAACCTCTTTGGTACCGAGGAAAGTTCGGTTCCCTTCCCCTGATTTTCCGGTGGCGTGATCGCACATTTCCAGGAATTCTGTTTACATTGCAGTTTTCGGCACATGAGCCGCGTAAGAGTATGCTTCAATCCGTAACAGAACTCCTGGTATCCGCCGGACGTCTTCAAGTCACGTAGGGTAAGGTGAATGAATTTTCCCAAGGTGGAACGAGATGTATCTTTGGTGGCCTAGCATTCGGCGCACCATTTCACCATTACGAAGGGAACCGATTTCTGTGTGACATTTGCCCCTCCGTCCAAGAAGGCTTCGCCCCGAAGACTGAACAAGTACAAGTTGAAAATAAGAACTCAAACTGAACAGAACAACGAAAAGAAAAAATAATATGAAAAATGGGCGGAAATTGTCAAGACAAAACAAAATCAAACAGAACGAAATAATTGTAGTTTCAAAGAACGCACGAACTAGCACTTCGTCTTCGAACATTCTACACACACGGGCGGACCGTTGCACTATGTCGTTCTCTGGACACGCACTTCACTACTGCCACTGTGATGGGCCCCTGGCAACTGGTTGGTCGAATGCAGCGGTCGGATGGTGATGGAGTTGATAAAGCCGCTGTCTACAACCAGGGTTGTAGCTATGTCTGATGTTTTGGCTCGTTAACTGCGGAGGTTGGGTTCGACGCCATGTTGTGAGGTCAGACATGTCGTCACTTTACTGATGTATAGGCTGCATGAAGCTTGATTGCATGGTAGAGTGGAATACGAGGTTCAGGCGATCCATTAGTATCGCTTGAGTGGACTGGTCGGCGTAGATCGTCCATTCGATGTGTCCAGGTTTGGGTTTCGTAAATGTATTCGTATATGTGGGCCTTTACGTGGCGGCCTGCTAAGTCGAACTATGAGGATGATGACGTTCGAGGCTCGACGTCGGAATATTGGCGCCAGATGAAGTTCTTTGGGCATGTATGTGGCCAGTGGTAGCAGTGGTGGTGTTGCTGAGGCTGGATGTGCCCAATGATGCGAATGGTTGTCCTTGGAGTTGGTAGCCCGTGTGGTAGGTACATGGCGTGCGGTGGCGTGGTGCTCGTAGTAAAATAAAACAAAACAAAAAAAATAAGTACACATAGCGACTGGGATTAATTGTACCGCTTTCGAATAATAGTAAAGAAACAAAACCCAAAAAAAAATGAAAGTGGGAAAATAATTATCCAGTTGATTGGAAAGTGTACGGCGTCCAGTCGCTCCTTGTCTTGTTGGTGTCCTGGGGTGAGTCTGCCTAATTTTAAAACTTAATCTTAAAATTTATCTTAGATTAAATTAAGATTACCCATCTAACTACCTTACGATAAATGAATATTTACAATGTATGGGTATGGTTAGTAATCGAGGTAAGCATGATAAGCGGCATGAAAAGCGGGGTACCCCTTTGCAAAGTGGCTAGCTTTATTCCCTTAGTTCATTCTACCCTGGCTTGTTGATCTCGAAGCACCCTTTATGGCTCCTCGTCCGTGCGCGGAAAAATGATCCTCTTCATGGAGGAGAGAAAACTAAACAATCGTCAATTACACTTGTTTTAACTGTCGTCCCGTGTAAAAATAATCTCTGTCGCGCAGAGAAACGAGAAAAAGAAAAACAGAACCCGGCGCATTGTATGCAAAGTGACACGTAATTATCGTCCCGTGTGAAATATTTCTCCATTGCGCAAAGCAAGAAAGAGAAAAAAATAATAAAATCGGCGTATTCCCGATCGTCCTGTACGAAACATAGTCTCTTTATAGAGACGAAAACAAAAATCGCGTCTTGCGCGTGTACTGTCTCGCGTAAAAATAAAACAAAATATTCTCGTAGTCTTATCCTAGCTACGAGTGTGTCGCCGTTATCTCGAACACGGACATTGGAGGAGCGTAGTCCGAGCTCTCAGGTGATCGACGAGCCGGCGGCCAGGGGTTTCAATGAATTGAGGTGCAAACGTAGTTCCGCGTGTTAGTAGGTGACTTACCTTAACCTGACGTAATATTACTTTATCGTATGACCTAAAAATTATTATTATCTAATTTGTCCCTTATTTAAACGTTTCTTTCCTCCTCTTGAAAAAATAAATGGTTTTTTTTTTTTTTTTTAATGGGTCCCCCTCGTCTCAGAGCGCCTCCAGGTCGGGGCGTGACAACGAGAGGTGGACTGTTGCTCCCAGAGTGAACGGGGTTGAAAATATTGTATGTCTTCTAAACGAAGTTCATGAGAGAGATTATGGAGTGCAGGTTTAGCACGTTAAAGTGCTGTGCGGGGTAAGATAAGAAGGGGTGTTATTTCCGCTGAAGAGCTGGATGATGGTGGGATTAGTATATGTTTTCCCACCAGAGGCTCATCAGGAGGTATGTGTTCCAACACGTTTAGGTGTTGTGTGAGTTACAAGAAGTAAGGGTGTGATTCCCACTGACGAGCTGGATGATGGTGGAATTAGTATATGTTTTCCCACCAGAGGCTCATCAGGAGGTATGTGTTTCAACACGTTTAGGTGTTGTGTGAGTTACAAGAAGTAAGGGTGTGATTCCCACTGACGAGCTGGATGATGGTGGAATTAGTATATGTTTTCCCACCAGAGGCTCATCAGGAGGTATGTGTTTCAACACGTTTAGGTGTTGTGTGAGTTACAAGAAGTAAGGGGTGTGATTCCCACTGACGAGCTGGATGATGGTGGGATTAGTATATGTTTTCCCACCAGAGGCTCATCAGGAGGTATGTGGGTTGAAACACGGGGGAGTGTTCAGAGTAGTAAAGAGAGGGTTGCGACTTCCATTCAAGAAGTGGATGATTATTGGGGTTGGTGCCTATCATCCGACGAAAGGAACAGCAGGAAAAGTGGGCTTGAACAGGTTAAGTGTTGTGAGTGATAAGGGGTTTACTTTATTTTTTTCTCTCCCATTAGGTCTTGCGAGAAGGTGAGAGAAGAAGGGATGGTTTTTATCTAGGTTTTCCGCCTCTACGCTAAGACCCGTGGTGGCGCTACTCACCAAGAGGCAGATGTTCAGCGGTAATCTGCTCTCTCCTTGCGGGGCGAGTGTTGGGGGTGAAAAAGAGAGGCTGCACCACATAAAGAAGATGGTGGACAACGGAGGTCCATTGCAAGGTTGTTTGTAAAATTTTTATGAACAACGTTTTCGAAGAGTTTTTTTTTTTTTTTTTTTTTGAGGAGGAAAAGAAACAATAAGGAGGTTGGTTTTTATCGAGGTTTACCGCCTCTACGCTAAGGTCCGTGGTGCCGCTACTCACCAAGAGGCAGATGTTCAACGGTAATCTGCTCTCTCCTTGCGGAAGGGAAAGTTGTGTGTTAAGTGGGGGGTGCTGTCCAAGGGTCGTTATAGGGGAGTATGCGGCTGACGTGAACTATGTCTTTCTTTTTGTTATGTAAGATAACTTCGTAGTCGACATCGCTTATTTTTCTCGAAATTGTATACGGTCCAAACCAACGTAGCAGTAGTTTTTCGCTCCTACCCTTTATACGCTTAGGTGTAAAAACTTTTACTTTATCGCCCGGATTGTATTCTACGTGTCTATGGTGTCCGTCGAACCTGAGTTTGTCGGTCAGTTGTCGTTTTTGTATATTATCGATCGCTAGGGCTCTAATATTGAGTGCGTTATTACGGATCGAATGGGAATCTGAGTCGCCGATTAGGTTAATTAGTGTGGCTTCTGTTGGTAGTACTGGTTCCCGCCCGAAAGTTAGGTTGAATGGGGAGAATTTTGTGGTATCCTGTTTGCTAGTATTGTAGGCGAACGTTACGTGCGGTAAAAAATGATCCCAATCCGTTTGTGCAGTATTGGTGAAGATAGATAAACAATCTGCAAGGGTTTTGTTCATTCTCTCGGTTAAACCGTTACAAGCTGGGTGGTAAGCTGTCGTGAACTGACTATGTACTCCCATTTTGTTCAGAAGTTCCCTAACTAGTTCGGACCGGAAGGTTTGTCCTCTATCGCTGAGAATGTGTTTGGGGCTACCGTGGCGTGTTATAATGTTTTTTACGATAAAGTCGGCTACGGGTTCCGCCTTTCCAGATTTCAATGCGGCAGTTTCGACGTATCGCGTGGCGTAATCTGTCGCGACTACTATCATCGTGTTCCCTAACCTACTCCTTCGAAACGGTCCCAAAAGATCGATACCGACTTTGTCAAAAGGTTGTCCGACTGGGATTGGTTGTAACAACCCGGATTTGCGCTGAGTCGTGCCTTTTCTATGTTGACAGTCCGGGCACCCTTTGACGAATTTTCCGTGTCTTTTACTAGATTTGTCCAATAATATCGCGTTTTGATTTTGTCTAGTGTTTTGGACAACCTAAGTGTCCCGAAAGAGGGTCCGAATGGTGGCTCTGAAGTATCTCTGTAACTAGATTACGCGGAATAAATAGGAGATTATCTGAGCCGGAAGGAGCGGTGTTAGCTTTGTAGACGGCCCCATTAATTATGCGAAAAGATTTTGCTCTACGTGCGACGTTTCTTTGTATGTTCGTGTCCGACGGTTGGAGGATAGCGGTTTTTATGTCATTTATTTCGTTGTCATTGTTCTGTGCTTGAACAATGTCAACGTGGGTCAGTATGAATGTTGGAATGTCGTCGAGGATGTCTTCGTCTGTTTTTGAGTCTGGTAGTAATACGGGGTTTCTGGACAGACAATCCGCGTCCTTGTGTCTAGCGCCACTTTTGTGCACGATTTCGTAGTCGAATTCGTTCAGTTTTAGGCTCCATCTCGCTACTCGACCTGTCGCGTCTTTAAAATTTTTTATATAGCACAGCGCGTGGTGATCTGTCACGATTCTAACGGGCCTTCCATAGACGAGGTGACGTAAGTACCCTAGGGACCATATGGCGGCCAAAGCTTCTAATTCAGTAGCGGTGTAGTTCTTTTCAGCCTTTGACAAACTGCGGCTGGCGTAGGCAACGGGGTGAAATTCTTCGTCGTCTCCCTTTTGTAATAGTACACAACCGATGCCGATGCGTGAAGCGTCTGTTCGTAGTTCGCATCCTAGCTGGGGGTTGAAATGGCTCAGGACCGGAGCTGATGTTAGCTTTTCCTTTAGTGTTTTAAAAGCGTTCTCTTGTTCTTCTTCCCAACAGTAGTTATTTTTCTTTGTTGATTCGTGTAATGGTCTGGCGATGTTAGCGAAATCTTTTATGAATTTGCGGTAATAATTGCAGAGACCAACAAAACTTTGTATGTTCTTGACTGATTTTGGCCTTGGGAAATCTTTTATTGCGCGTAGTTTGCCTTCGTCTGGTGCGACTCCTCTTTCGTTGACAACGTGTCCCAGGATTTTTACTTCTTTCTTTCCGAATACGCATTTGTCCGGTCGGAGGGTCAGGTTCGCTTCTGCGAGTCTCTGAAAAACTCGTTCCAATTTTTGTAAGTGTTCCTCTTCCGTTTTAGAAAATACCAGGATGTCGTCTAAATAGACGAGTACGTCTTTCCAGATCATGTTGTGGAAGGTCAGATTGATCAGTTCCTGGAATGATCCGGGGGCGTTACATAGTCCAAAGCTGAGGACGTTAAATTGGTATGATCCGTGACCCGGAGCGATGAATGCACTCATGGGTTTGGAATCTTCTGCGAGGGGCATCTGCATGTAGCCCTTAAAAAGGTCCAGGGTCGTGAAAAATTTTGCGCCATTGAGGAAGGTGAGTATGTCGTCGATGTTCGGTATCGGGTATGTCGTTTTCTTCGTCACGGCGTTCAATTTCCTGTAGTCGACGCAGAATCTTGTTTCACCATTCTTCTTTTTCACTAAAACGATCGGGCTTGCCCAGGGCGATTGGCAAGGAGAAATGATTCCATTTTCTAGCATCTCGTCTATTTGTACATTTATTGTTTCTCTTTCTTTCTGGGATACTCGATATGGCCTACTTTTGACGGGGTTTGCGTCGCCAACTTCTATTTTGTGTTCCATGAGGTGCGTACGTCCCATCGTTGCGTAAGATTTCGAAAAGGTGGAGGAATACTTTTTTATGAGAGCGTGGAGTTTGCCTTTGAAAGATTTGTCCGTTATGTGTTGTAAGTCGAAGTCGTCATTGGAAATTTGTTCTGGGTATGCTGTCAGTCCGAAGGAAGGCATTTGGGGGCGTTGTTTTGTTTCGTTATGTAAGTAACCCAGTGACGTGTGCTTCATGATTTTTACTGGTTGGAAACCGACATTTTTAACTGTTGCGATTCTTAGATCGCGATCCATGTCTGTGACGTAGAGACCGTTTTTCATGAAGAATGGTGAATTATTGACAAACTTCTGTTTGGTGGTTTCCGCGTTGTTATGAAAGTCGATCTGAATTTTTGTTTCTTGTGCCACGGGTAGAATGGTGTCAATCTTGGTTGTAACTTTGTAGAAATTGGTTGGGATTGTCGAATTCGTCGGGGTTTTAGGTGCATTATAGGTTGGTAACGACTCTTGCGCGTGTGTCGGAAATTGCCGTGTGGGCTGACGTCTACAAAATGTGTCAGGGGTGTTATGTATCCGTATTGAAGTTCTGTGTGTGGAATCGCCTATGTGAACCATACCTGTCGGAAAGTCGATGCTTGCTCGATGTTCCCTAAGGAAATTAACACCCAATAGTAATGGAGCCGGCAACTTTGTGACGACGATGGCTGTTATGTCGACCGATAGTCCTCCGATTTTTATCCTTTTTGTTGCTGTTCCAAGGGTGTTAACCTTTACTCCTCCTGCGGAGAGTAGAGAAAAAGTCGTAGAACGGTCGAAGTGTCCTCCTACCACAGGCAACGCGATCAAATTTTCCTGGGACCCGGTGTCCAAAATGGCCGGTGTTGGGTGATTGTCTATAGTAACGGTGATAGTCGAGATTTGGTTGGAAATGTCGTTTGCGTGGGTGGGTCGATTAAGGGAGAGGGCTAAGGTCGACCCTAATGGCTTCGCCCGGCTTCGTTTCCCTGTGACCTATTGGAAAAACAGGAAGATGTATGGTGGCCTATCCTGTTGCACTTTCCACATCTAGGCCTGCCGTCGTATTGTCTCCTAGTTTGTGTGTTTTGTGGACTTGTGTAATTTGGCCGGTTTTCCCTAGGTCGGCGGTTGTCACTGTAGTAACGTTGGTTTTCGTATCGATTGTGTGTTATTGGACGAGCGTTTTGTCTGGGTAGTTGGCTGTTGTATGGTGGTTGTGCGTGTTGGGCATACTGTTGTGGGGTCTGTCGATTGATATGGGGATTTTGGATATCGCCAGTGTCGGTAGTCGATCGGACTGTCGTGTTCTGTAGTGTCACTGCAAGGTCATTGATATCTCGTACCCGCTCGAGTTTTTCTACCGTTTCGCGTAATTCATTCCACGACGGATTTTTTGTGGTCAGTATGGTGTATGTTTGTAACAAATCTTCCCGGATACCGCGACCAAAAAATTTCAAAAATGATTTTACGTCAAAAGTGGGGTCAAAGTTGCCGTATAAGTATTGGAGGTCGTAGTAGAAAGATGTAACCGTTTCGCCCGGTCGTTGGCGACGTTGGTACAATTTGTCTTCCAACGCTGTAAGGGCATTGTCAGAACCGTATTCGCTCAAGAAGGCCGCTTTTAATTCTGACCAAGTTTTGTGTAAATTCGCGGAATCATCTTTGTATTTGCTAATCCAGAGTCCCGCCGCGCTTTCCAGAACGTATCGAAATAATAGATTTTTAGCGTATCGTCCCAGCCGTTAGCGACCGCCGCGCGTTCGTACGATTTGAGGAATGCGTCTGCGTTATTATTGCCGGGGTTGAAGATTGACGGGCTAATAAATTGCGGTACGGCGGGGGTTTTGTATCTGGACTTGCTGTCGGCTATCGTACCGGTCGGTACCTGTGCTGACACGTGGTGGTCTTGTCGGTACGTTGTCGAATGTGCTGAGGCATGTAGCGGTACATCGGTTGTTGGGCGAGCGTTTAACGTGTGGGTTAAGGGTGGTGGTGGTAGGTGGGTTTGTGGTTGTTCTGAAGTGGTCGCCATGGGGATTAGGGATTTTACCGGTATAAAAGTGTTCGAGGGTGTTTGATTTTTTGTATGTTCTACCACTGTTAATTCGTCCTCCGATTCCGACGAAATTGCGTCTCTTGTGGGAATTGTGTAAGGACTATTGCGCTTGCTGGTTGAGGGATGTGTTCGCTCAGCGTTAGCTGGCGCGTTATCGAATGTTATTGACTCAAGTTCTAGCCGATAAGTGGCACCTCTAGTTTTGGGCATAATAGCGACTTAGAAAATGTGTGGCAATGTGTGGTAACCACTGGACACTACGTGTTTGTGGTGAAATTGCCAATCGACGAGGGGAAGAAGAAAAAAAGATTATAATAGTAAAAGTAGAGCGATGTAGATGCTGAAAATGAAATGTAAAAACAATCGAGGAACAAAATCACAAATATCAATATTCGATTATGTCGAATGTGGTTATTCGCGTGACCTGTGCCGGACGGGTCAAGCGTCACGGACGCGCGGTTACTGACGCCACGGCAGGTGCGTCGCACTTGATAATTATTTGTCGTCTTTGGTTACGTGCGCGACGTAATGTTTCAATGCGAAAGGCGCGCGGAATGTCGGATCGTATTTTCGCGAAAGGAAATAACCGACCGAAATGAACTTAAAGGGCAGCGTGTGCTAACAAGGCGAATGTACTCACTGCTCTGCGGAATTATTTACGCGCGAGATTTTTCTTTGGCGAGTTTCTTCGACGGAAAATCGCTTTGCGAAAGTAACGAAAGGCCACGTAGTACGGGGCGACGGCGCCGTTGAGAAACGGAGCGATACTTCCCGACGCGGTGCCGGCCGAGTTCCTGCGACGTGAATCGTATTTCAATACGTTGAGTTTATAATACGGCTCTCGCGGTTGTCGCGTTTCCTGAAAATAAAACGAAACGGAAAACACCAATAAATTGGTCGCTCGCGGTTGTCGCGTCCTGAAAAGAAACGAACAAACGACCGAAAACGCGCCGTTCGCAGGAGCTGCGTTTGCTGAAAAAAACGAAACGAACGAAAACGAAAATGTGCCGTTTACGGCAATCGCGCTTATTGAAGAAATAAAAACGAAACTACGTATTTTCCGGAATTTAAGGCAGCGGCGCCTCCACCAAGTGTCAACTAGATTTCCGTTTATCGTAGTTGGCGCGGGGGTTTTCACTCAGGGTAGCGTAAATTCGTGACGTTGCTCGTCGAGTAAGACACAAATATATGGTTTTAGTGGTATATTGACTCACCCCAAAAATACAACTGCTAATCCAATAGCTCCCAACATTGGAACTTTCACAAACACAACGAAACGAGAATTAAAATATAAAGCACAAAGTAAATATCGCTTATAACGCGCCTTCGACACTTAGAATATTTCTGAAGTGTTACAAATACCGGCGGTACGCGTAAAGGGAGATCGTTTATACGGGACGATCTACCACAGGACTGCGGAGCGAAACCTCTTTGGTACCGAGGAAAGTTCGGTTCCCTTCCCCTGATTTTCCGGTGGCGTGATCGCACATTTCCAGGAATTCTGTTTACATTGCAGTTTTCGGCACATGAGCCGCGTAAGAGTATGCTTCAATCCGTAACAGAACTCCTGGTATCCGCCGGATGTCTTCAAGTCACGTAGGGTAAGGTGAATGAATTTTCCCAAGGTGGAACGAGATGTATCTTTGGTGGCCTAGCATTCGGCGCACCATTTCACCATTACGAAGGGAACCGATTTCTGTGTGACAATATCTCCGAAACGTACCTTTCGGACTCTTACTATCGAACTGTCGCCCGAAGTGCATCGTTCGGACTTGAACTTCTCGACATATCTCCGAAACGCACTTTTCGGACTGTAACTATCGAACTGTCGCCCGAAGTGCGCCGTTCGGGCTTGAACTTTTGGCATATCTCCGAAATGCACCTTCCGGACTCTGACTGCTAAACGGTCGAACGAAATACACCGTTCGGACTTGAACTTTTCGGCATATCTCCGAAATGCACCTTTCGGACTCTGACTGCTATACGGTCGAACGAAATACACCGTTTGGACTTGTACTTCTCGACATATCTCCGAAACGTAGCTTTCGGACTCTAACTATCGAACTGTCGCCCGAAGTGCACCGTTCGGACTTGAACTTCTCGGCATATCTCCGAAACGTACCTTTCGGACTCTAACTATCGAACTCTCGCCCGAAGTGCACCGTTCGGACTTGAATTTTTCGGCATATCTCCGAAATGCACTTTTCGGACTCTGACTGCTAAACGGTCGAACGAAATACACCGTTCGGACTTGAACTTCTCGGCATATCTCCGAAACGTACCTTTCGGACTCTTACTATCGAACTGTCGCCCGAAGTGCATCGTTCGGACTTGAACTTTTTGGCATATCTCCGAAATGCACCTTTCGGACTCTGACTGTTAAACGGTCAAACTAAATACACCGTTGGGACTTGAACTTTTCGGCATATCTCCGAAATGCACCTTCCGGACTCTGACTGCTAAACGGTCGAACGAAATACACCGTTCGGACTTGAACTTTTCGGCATATCTCCGAAATGCACCTTTCGGACTCTGACTGCTAAACGGTCGAACGAAATACACCGTTGGGACTTGAACTTTTCGACATATCTCCGAAATGTAGCTTTCGGACTCTGACTATATCGAAACGGTCGCCCGAAGTGCACCGTTCGGACTTGAACTTCTCGAAATGCACCTTTCATATCTAAACGGTCGAAATACACCGTTCGGACTCGAACTTTCGACATATCTCCGAAACTCTCGGACTCTAACTGCTAAACGGTCGACCGAAATACACCGTTTCGGACTTGAACTTCTCGACATATCTCCGAAACGTACCTTTCGGACTCTAACTATCGAACTGTCGCCTGGAAGTGCGCCGTTCGGACTTGAACTTTCGACATATCTCCGAAATGCATCTTTCGGACTCTGACTGCTAAACCTTTCGGTCAGAACGAAATACACCGTTCGGACTTGAACTTTTCGACATATCTCCGAAACGTACCTTTCGGACTCTAACTATCGAACTGTCGCCCGAAGTGCACCGTTCGGACTTGAAAAAATTAGTCATCACTCCGTAATATACTTTTCGTGCGTCAGAACGTAGATCATCTTACCGAAATGCACCTTTCGGACTCTGACTGCTAAACGGTCGTCCGACATACACCGTTCGGACTTAAACTTCTCTACATATCTCCGAAACGTACCTTTCGGACTCTGACTATCGAACTGTCGCCCGAAATGCACCGTTCGGACTTAAACTTTCGGCATATCTCCGAAACCTACCTTTCGGACTCTAACTATCAAACTGTCGACCGAAGTGCACCGTTCGGACTTGAACTTTTCGGCATATCTCCGAAATGCACCTTTCGGACTCTGACTGAACTTCTAAACGGTCGACTCTAACTACGAACTGTACACCGTTCGGACTTGAACTTTTCGGCATATCTCCGAAATGCACCTTTCGGACTCTGACTGCTAAACGGTCAGACGAAATACACCGTTCGGACTTGAACTTCTCGACATATCTCGAAACGTACCTTTCGGACTCTAACTATCGAACTGTCGCCCGAAGTGCACCGTTCGGACTTGAACTTCTTTTCGGCATATCTCCGAAATGCACCTTTCGGACTCTGACTGCTAAACGGTCGAACGAAATACACCGTTCGGACTTGAACTTCTCGGCATATCTCCGAAA
>JAIFOV010000209.1:0-42513 GCA_020654155.1 Novius pumilus
GTGCTATACTCACTTTATTAATATCAGTTCTTTCAATAAAGTTAAAATTAGTTCTGATATACAGCGCACATCCACCATGCTCCCCTTTATTGCGACAGAAATGTGTAGCTAGTTGAAATCCATCAATATGATATTTAACTATTTCTTCTTCACTCTTCCAGTGTTCTGTTATTGCAAGAAAATCGACATTATATTTATCTGTAGCAAGCTGCAATCTGTTGAAAGATGTCCCCAAAGCCTGTACATTTTGATGAAGACGGCACAGACTCTGTTTTTCTTCAGTTAACTTGACGTAACTGGTCTGTTCTTGCTTGGACGAAAAAAATTTTTAAAATTAAATTCTCGCAGTATGACACCACTTGGCCAGAAACCAGGAGAGGACAATTCATCAAACAGATCGGTAGAAGCAACGCCAATACTGAAAGCTGAGTTATGTCCTTTAGTTGGTACTTTCTTGATTTCTACATCTTTAATGCCATCCAAAAATTCAGACATGTCAGCTTCCGTGACATTGGGGCCAGAGATTTTTCCGACGTACAACCAATGTTTCTTTAGTGCTCCTTTTATTTTCGCTTCGGGTTTAACTTGCTTTAATCCAGTGCATATAATAGGATTAGCTTGACGTGATCTCTTTTTTACAACTTCGGTCCAAGTATTCGGATTAATGTTGTTGTCAGTTTGTTTTACATTATCGAGATGTGGTAGCGCAACCGACGTGCTTTCGTCATTCGATTGACGTACCTCATCGATTTTGACAACTACGTTGGAGTAATAATGATTGATCGATCCCAGCAACACTAAAAGCTGCACGATTTTTGCAATATCAGCTGACCAATTCCGATTGGCTTTTAGAATTTCCGAAAATATTGATGCACTGTAAATACGGGGGTGGTCCGATAAATAATTAGCATACAAGAAAATAACGAAAATCTTGGAAAAGTGACGATTTATCTTTCAACATATTCTCCTTTTAACTCAATACACTTGACCCTTCTTTTTGGCTTTTTATTATTATTTTCGAATTAATATTCTTCTTCTTTATTTTCCTAGATTCTTTGGATAATTTAAGGAAACCGTACATACTTTCAACAAAAATTTTCAGGAAAATCGAATGAATTATTAGATATTTCCGATCAATTCCGGCGAGGTCCCACTTATGAGTATGGACAAATGAAGAGAAATCTCAAACAAAATCGAAATATAACTAGAAATTTATTATCTTAGGACTTTCCTCAAATGGTGTGAATTTTTTCGCAGAATATTCGAGGGTTCTATTAAATTTCGCATAGATTTCTTCAATATTTGCTGGAAATCAGGAAGATTATAAAGCTTTCGATGAACTTCTGGCATGTAAGAGCAGATCGGAGGATTGGGATGAATATTCAGTTTTTGGGATAACAGAATTGTGGACGTCTGTACTTAACGTCGAATATCAGGTGATTTGCAATTTCGTGTCAGTTTGTATACTCTATTTTGCATATATCGTAGCATTTAGTTAGAGTTAGAGTCACGTTTCAATTTTTTGGATATGGTCTAAATCTAGACTTTGTACAGATCTGAATCTGCTGGTAGTTGATTTTAATAATCATGTTCTTAGCGATTATATTTGGAAATAATATATATAATATGTTTATCTTCTTGGGAACGCAGCAAATACAGAAGAATACCCGTTTTTTCTATTTATTCGAGCTTTCGTGGACTTTTACTACGACTTATCGCTTTTCCACATCATCGGGAGAAACTGTATACATAATAGAAACAGATAACAATAAAAATAATTATGAAAATATAACAACTTACGAAAGTGAGTTTTAAACATAAGATGTTAATTTTGCATTTTGCAGCCAGCATAACAAAATTTGTAATTTCACAATACAACAGGTATCTCGAATCTCCAATAATAATTCGAGATTTTGAGATTACAACCTTATTATCTCAAAAGCCGTATATACCTTCTGCATTTCCTGAGAGAGTGAATGAACTCGTTTCTAGATGTCTTGGGTTAAAAAACCCTGCAACTTTTGAAATTGTTGCAAAATTCGCAGAGAACTGTATAAAAGTCGATGAAAATTTTAATTTATTCAAAGGTGCCGTTTGAAAAATATATAACCTTTTTCATCTTTCGCAAATATTCAAGGCATTATTCCAAAATCACAAGTTTTGTCAAAAACCTGTTATTTTTCAAGAAATTTTCCAGTCATGCTTTACAATTTTTCGAGAATATTCTTGCATTTTTAAAAAAAGAAAATGAAAATTTCACCAGAATTAATCAACATTTTTTCTAAAACTGTCTCCTTGAACAGTATACAATTTTCAGAAAATTCCCCAGATATTCGGCATTTTTAACGAAATTTAAGAGGGGTTTCATGTTGAGTATTTGCCGAAAATCGGCTGATGTTTAAGAGTTTCTTCGAAAAATTGATAAATTTTACCGGTGTTTTCCTTTTAAACACTTGCCAAAATTCACTGGTGTTTTGAAATTTTGCAGAAATTCTGAAGAAATGCACGAAAACCTGCTGAGGAATTTGCAGGTGATATTGAAATGTGCAAGAAACGAATCGAAATTATAAGATCAATAATTGATCTTATGAAATTTCTGTGAAATAGTCAGTCTTCTGCAAATTATAACACTGTTCTTTATCGGGTGTAACGGCCGTCGTCTGTTGGAATTGCTTCCTAACGTTTCGCTTGCACGAGTGGCAAGCTTCTTCAGAGGTGTCGCCATCTCCGATGCACTAATGAAACTATCTCGTCCTGGGTCTTAGGTTGTATTTATACCCATTTGTGGCTGGGTAGCTTGTTGTCCCTGACGTGTTCGTTGATGACGTGGAGATTGATGACGTGGATATTGATGTGGTGGATATTGATGAGGTGGTTATTGATGACGTAGTTGTTCTGACGTCGGGTGTCGATTTGATTGGATACGTTGTTGTTTTCTTGAGCACTGGGTTCCAGATCTGGTTCAACTTCAAAGTCTCCTCCTTCCTGTTGAAATTGTCATGTTTTTGAATCTCAATGGCCTCCCGCACCATTCTGTTATAATAGCCGGTCGACCGTGCAATGAGTTGTGTTTCCTCGAATAAAATGCCATGGCCATCCTCTCCCAATGCATGCTCCGCAACCGCTGACTTCTCCTTCTGTCCTAGACGGCAGTTTGCCTTGTGTTCTTTGACTCTAGTTGTCACTGATCTTTTTGTTGTTCCTATATAGAACTTTCCACAGGAGCACGGTATGCGATAAATACCAGCCGATGACATCGGATCCTTTGGGTCTTTTATCGATCTTAATGCTTGTTGGACCTTAGTTGTTGGTTTGAAAACTGTCTCAATTTTATGCTTACGCAGTATTCGTCCTATTCTATCGGTGATCCGTGGAATGAAGGGTAGATATGCTCTTGATGTTGTGTTGTCGTCTTGGGACCGGCTATTTTTGTTCGTTGTCCTCATAGCCCTCTCTATGTTTGATTTGCTGTACCCGTTCTCTTGAAATGCCGTTTTCAGATGTTCCAATTCACTGGCGAGTTCCAAGGGTTCACATATTTTGTGGGCACGCTGAGTGAGTGTTCTTATGACTCCGTTTTTCTGGCTGGGATGATGATTCGACAAGGCATGTAGATATCTGTCTGTGTGTGTTGGTTTCCTGTAGACCGTGTGACCAAGCCTTTGTCCCCTTCTCTTCACTAGTACATCCAGAAAAGGGAGCTGCTGGTCTTTTTCTTCTTCCATAGTGAAACGTATGTTAGGGTGTTGTCCATTCAGGTGATGAAGGAACCGTGTTAGCTTCTCTCTTCCGTGACTCCAAACGACGAATGTATCATCCACATAACGGAACCAGATTGTCGGTCGATGTGGGGAAGATTCGATGGCTGTTTTTTCGAAGTGCTCCATGAAGAAATTAGCTATCACTGGACTGAGGGGGCTTCCCATCGCTACGCCGTCGGTCTGTTCGTAGAAGAACTTTTGAGTAACATTTTTCCACAGGACATAACGAAACTCTTTGAATTCTGTCTCACAGGTAGTTACTTTCTGTGGAACGGGGACTTCTACGAACAGACCGACGGCGTAGCGATGGGAAGCCCTCAGTCCAGTGATAGCTAATTTCTTCATGGAGCACTTCGAAAACAGCCATCGAATCTTCCCACATCGACCGACAATCTGGTTCCGTTATGTGGATGATACATTCGTCGTTTGGAGTCACGGAAGAGAGAAGCTAACACGGTTCCTTCATCACCTGAATGGACAACACCCTAACATACGTTTCACTATGGAAGAAGAAAAGACCAGCAGCTCCTTTTCTGGATGTACTAGTGAAGAGAAGGGGACAAAGGCTTGGTCACACGGTCTACAGGAAACCAACACACACAGACAGATATCTACATGCCTTGTCGAATCATCATCCCAGCCAGAAAACGGAGTCATAAGAACACTCACTCAGCGTGCCCACAAAATATGTGAACCCTTGAACTCGCCAGTGAATTGGAACATCTGAAACGGCATTTCAAGAGAACGGGTACAGCAAATCAAACATAGAGAGGGCTATGAGGACAACGAACAAAATAGCCGGTCCCAAGACGACAACACAACATCAAGAGCATATCTACCCTTCATTCCACGGATCACCGATAGAATAGGACGAACACTGCGTAAGCATAAAATTGAGACAGTTTTCAAACCAACAACTAAGGTCCAACAAGCATTAAGATCGATAAAAGACCCAAAGGATCCGATGTCATCGGCTGGTATTTATCGCATACCGTGCTCCTGTGGAAAGTTCTATATAGGAACAACAAAAAGATCAGTGACAACTAGAGTCAAAGAACACAAGGCAAACTGCCGTCTAGGACAGAAGGAGAAGTCAGCGGTTGCGGAGCATGCATTGGGAGAGGATGGCCATTGCATTTTATTCGAGGAAACACAACTCATTGCACGGTCGACCGGCTATTATAACAGAATGGTGCGGGAGGCCATTGAGATTCAAAAACATGACAATTTCAACAGGAAGGAGGAGACTTTGAAGTTGAACCAGATCTGGAACCCAGTGCTCAAGAAAACAACAACGTATCCAATCAAATCGACACCTGACGTCAGAACAACTACGTCATCAATAACCACCTCATCAATATCCACCACATCAATATCCACGTCATCAATCTCCACGTCATCAACGAACACGTCAGGGACAACAAGCTACCCAGCCACAAATGGGTATAAATACAACCTAAGACCCAGGACGAGATATTTTCATTAGTGCATCGGAGATGGCGACACCTCTGAAGAAGCTTGCCACTCGTGCAAGCGAAACGTTAGGAAGCAATTCCAACAGACGACGGCCGTTACACCCGATAAAGAACAGTGTTATAGTGAACGTGGGCCGCGAAAGCTTGAATCAATACATCTTCTGCAAATTCTTCGAAAATTATATTCGACGTGTAAAAATCATCGAAAATTTGATAATCTTCTTGATTATCTGAATATTATGGAAAAATTCACACATTTTTAGGAAATTTCTAAGATAATGAGTTCTACATATGTATCTGGAATTTTTTCTGAGAATTTCTCTTCAATTGCTCATAGTGATAAGAAGGAATCAGGCAGATTTGAACAATCGGGACTTTATTTGAAACAGTTCGAAAACGTTGGGACATTTTCTAAATTTTTTGGTAGATTTCGCGAAGTATGCCGAAAATGTGAAAATTTTCAAGACATCAATAAAAATTTTGACTATAGTTCAACCTTTACCTCTGAAAGTTCTGGGAAAGGAAAAGAAAATTTCTTGAAATTCTCTGAAAAGTTGTTTTCATGTAAAAAAAAGATCCGAATGCATGAGACTTTCGATTATAGAAACTTACGATAGCAATAAAGTCCAAAACAAGCAAGTGTACTAATCGATAATCTCAATATATAATAATTATACGTTATAGTTAATTGAACAAGTCAATGCAACTATGGTTTCTCAAATATGAAACCATTTTGAGATCGTTCACGGATTGTTAAAAATAATATTTTCTCGCCTAGAATAATCGATGACGCCACCGTCGACAGTAAACAATTCCCAAAGTCGAATTAAAAGTTACACACGAACGTCGACCTTGATCAATTCTTTACCTCTTTGCGCTGTACGAAAGATCGATCGAATGCATTCCGATTTGTTCCATTTATCCAAATTTGGGTAAATAGCCACGAGCCTTGAACGTTCTCGGCCAACTTAAAATGGAAATAAAAAACGAGTTTTCTGTTCCAGACGGACCGAAGGCCATGTCGGCCGAAACGCGCACCGAAATCTCGCTGATACGAGACGAAGACCTACTCAAGAAAATGGTCGGTGACCTCAAATTGTGTTAGTTTTCATATTGTTATTATCGAATTTTTTATTACAGTGGCAGGATACCGAAGATTTCGGGAAGAAAAAGGAGATCCGTGCGCACATGTACAAATTGCGCGAAGCCCGTCTGAAGGATTTGTACGCGGACGATGATTACGGTACGAAATCGTTCGGACGATCATCGCACGCCGACTCTTTGGCCGATCATAGTTTCGCCAGTTTGAAGAGCAAGGAGATCAGGGACTCGGAGTCGCCGATCAGGGATGTCGCCGACAAACGATGGAACGTTTCGGAATTGGACGAGCGGAGCATCGATGGCAAAACTCGTCGTCTGGTGCGTCAGGCGCAAACAGGTGGTACCGAGGTGGTACCCGGCGGTAAAATAGATTACGAAGCGAAAATCCGGAGAGGCGACAGATTTCCGCGACGGTGACGACAATAATTATGTCACATCGAAGGGTGGAAGCTCAGAAACCTTTGTACGTCAAGAAGCAGCAGGAGGTGACGACAATACCAAATATAAAACGTTTTCGACGTCCACTAGCTCATCGTCGCATAAAGTGACGGAGCACAAGTCGTCGTACGATTCGCCTAGAGAAACGACTACGACCATTCGCAGGGATGATTCCTCCACTTGCAGTCCTAACCAACAGTAAGTTCACTTTGGTATATGAATGACTTCGACAAACCGTTTCGAAAACTCAATGAAAATAATCGTAAGAAGTGAATGTTTCCTAGTTTCTATAGAAGATGAAAGATAATGACATAATTGCGTTCGTTAATGGTTAATAGGAGCGTTTCAGTTTTGAATGTTGCGCGTTTATTAAAGCCGGCGTCGACCATAGACGCCCTATTAGATGAATGATACATGTTCTGTATTGTAGGTTACCGTGCAACTCGAAAACTAATAATAAGTATTCAGAATTTTAAGTTGTTGAAGAATCATCCGAGGACAAAAATGAGCATCTCTTATCTAACCTGTCTACCTTGTCTATATAAATAGTGTTTGATTTGAGTGCCTGCTTTTTTTGCTTGTAACCTCACGCGACATATTGTTGCAACGCCATCTTGGATGAAATGATACAACTCAGGAAAGAGCCGAAATTTTTGAAGCTGATTATAGTATTTTATCAATTTGTAATCAGTTCCGAAAAAAAAAACGGAAGATAGGTCGAGTTTCCGAAATAAAAGGAACTTTCTTAAATCAGTTTACAATCTTTGCTGAGTTCATAAAAAATGTTTGAATCTTTCAAAAGGAATGAAAAAAAAAATTATGAATATATAATAAGATAAGGTTTCAAGGAATATTCGTATCTATATTAATTCTGAATATATGCATTAATTTCAAAACACCCAGCAAAAAAAGGAGACATCTTTTTTCATTATTGAAGATTATTTTTCCCAACTCAACATGATTTTGAAGGAATAAAAAAACCAATGTTGCAGAAACGGAATTAAATTTGATCTCCAAAAAATGACTCCTTCTCAGATCCAAAATCATCCAATGGATTTCCTACAAGATCTAACACAATCATTTGAAATTTTAAGATATACATATCTATGTATTCGATGATATCGGGTATTCGACCAGTAATTAAAAATCGCTTTTCGTTATAAAATTTTAATTTCGTTCAAAAATCGAACCTCATCGGGAGATGATTGACAAGTGAAAATTAATAAAATTTCAAAGCTAACTACAAAATAATTAAACAATGCCAACTGGAAAAAACAATTCAAACAAGTCCAATTCTACTCTTGTCGCATTTCAGAAGACAACTATAGATGTTGCTGAGATTATTTGTGTCAGTCTTATTATTCATGGATTGATGTTGATCTACGTGACACATCTCGAGAAAAAGTCTCTTCTTATATTTGTCTTCTTTTTCTAGGATCGTGACATCTTCACATTTCATAGCAAGATCAGTCCTACGAACATGTTCACCTAACGCACACCTTTCTGGTCTCAGCCTTGCTTCGCTCTTATGCAAAGCTAAACGAATTAAGAGAGAGTTTCTCTCTGGACTTCAAATTCGTCAATTACCTGCACTTCAAGACGAAAAAATTCATGAGAGAAAAACCAGATATTTTAGTTGTCGAAGCGGATAAGGGAAATATTTCTGTATGCTTATCGAAAAGCTCCTATCATCAAAAATGTGAAGAACTGGTCAAAGATTCAAATGTATACATTCAACTGAGAAAAGATCCCACAAATGCGGTAGAAACCAAAAATAATAAATTGATCAAGAATTTGAAACAGAAGGCATATCTAACTGATACTTTGGCAAAGAAGCTCACTGTGTACGATGCATTTCCTCCAAGATCCTACGGTCTTCCTAAGGTATATAAACCGAATGTACCAATCAGACCAATTTTCAGTACCATCGGAGCAGCCACGAGTGGTCTGAGTAAATTTATTGCGGACATCCTCCAGAATTCGCTCGATCAAAACAGGCAATTTTCAATCAAGAATTCCAAGATTTTCTCGGAAAAAATCAATAATTTTCAACTTCCTGAGAACCATGAAATTGTTTCATTAGATGCTGTTTCCCTCTTCACAAACATATCTCTCGGCCTGACGGTTCAAATAATTGAGGAAAACTGGGAATCAATATCAAGGATCACCCCCATTCGCAAAGAAGATTTTCTTGAAGTCATCAAGTTCCTTTTTGAATCAAATTATTTCATATACATACAATGGCAAGTTCTACCGTCGACTGTTTGGATGTCCTGTGGGCAGTTGCTTAAGTCCCATCATTGCCAATCTCTCGATGAACAAACTAGTGATGGAATCTGTTTCTAAATTATCGTTCCAGTTACCTTTCCTTCATCACTATGTCAATGATGTCATCACAGCAATCCCACATGGAAAAGAAAATGAAATCTTGAATGTCTTCAACAGCTTTGACGAACACAAAATTCACTTTACAGAAGGAAACGATCCGTTTCTGGACACATCAGTTATTCGAACTTCAAACAACATTATAAAATTAGAAGAAGCCGTGCAGTTCTGATCGATACATCAACAATCTTTCGTATCAACATTCGAGCATAAAATCGAACATGATCATCAATATGAAAAATCGTATAACCAATATAACACACCCAGATTATCAAAAAAGTGCTTTGGAAAGATTTATGTTAATGATGGAAGGGAATGGTTACAATAGAAGTTTTTTGAGGAAATTGATTTTTAGTGAAAACACGTTAAGAGATAGGAGAATTTTCTACGTACAACAATAATTTATCACTTTACCTTATACCATTGGCCTTTCTGATGAGCTGAGAAAGTTAATCAAGAAATATACAAATATAAATATCTCCAATTCAAATTTAGTCGCATTAAAATCTTTATTCCATCAACAAAAAGATGTTTCTTCGAAAATGAAATTGAAGAATACAGTGTATGAAATCGACTGTCAACATTGTTCATTAAGTTATATTGGTCAAACTTCCCCAAGCATTAAAGAAACGTTTAGCTTTGCATAGCAGCGATGCAAGGCTGAGACCAGAAAGGTGTGCGTTAGGTGAACATGTTCGTAGGACTGGTCATGCTATGAAATTTGAAGATGTAACGATCCTAGAAAAAGAAGACAAATATGAGAAGAGACTTTTCCTCGAGATGTGTCACATAGATCAACATCAGACTATTAATAAGAAGACTGACACAAATAATATCAGCAACGTCTATAGTTTTCTTCTGAAGTGCGACAAGAGTAGAATTGGACTTGTTTGAATAGTTTTTTCCAATTGGCATTGTTTAATTATTTTGTAGTTAGCTTTGAAATTTTATCAATTTTCACTTGCCAATCATCTCCCGGTTAGGTTCGAATTTCGAACGAAATATAGAAAGTTATAGCGAAAAGCGATTCTTAATTACTGGTCGAATACCCGATATCATCGAATAAATAATAACACGACCTATAGTAAACTGTTCATACATATGTAAAGTACGACCCTGTCGTACTTCGAATAACCACTAGTATTGTTTATACGGGTTTTTATGCGGGACGAGTATTATCGTTGTGGGTTTTTACTGATGAATGTTTGAACGGTGGAATAACAATCAGTTTAGCTCGTTCTCGGATGTAGTTACTTTATTGTCGGTTTCTTCTTCATAGGTATGTACATGATATAATAATTACGATTGTTTAAATAAATACTTCTTCATAGATGCAACCGAAATTGTTTATGTTTCCGAGCGCGAAACTTACAAACCGAAAATAAACTACAATTTCCATAGAAATGTCGAGATATCAACTCTATATCATAGCGGAGGTTTTCGGAACGACGGAAAAAACAACGATCTTGAAAATAAAAAGAATTAGAGCGGCAGATGACGAAACTTGGTATAGTTTTCCTGACGAATTTCAGAGTTTGAATAGCCATGGCACATTGATGGATCTTCAACCTATTAAAAGTGCTGTAAATTCTATAAAGTCAAGAGGTCAGTACAGGACAGTTAATGCAAAATTTTCTCCGGAGATAGAGCGGAATTATAAGGACGATGACGGTAATTTTATTTTTAAGAATTTTCTGTTGGCTGAATATCGACCTTCGCGATCTCAAACGTCTGAATCTGGTTCCGAAATAAATGATTTGATCGCTAGTCTTAGCAGATTAGTCGACAAGAAAAAAGATTCCATAGAAGAAATAATGAAACATTTTTTGGTAGAGAAATTTTCAACTAAAAATAAAAACGTTGCTGCATGGATCGATAATTTTGAACGAGAGGCAGCAAGATTTTCATTAGACGGATCGACGCTAATTGAAGTGTTTCGTTTATGTCTTGATCAGTCAGTAATTGATTGGTTTTTGAATACTCAAAAGAAATTAGGTATTGATGCTGATTGGAGATTATGGAAGGAAGATTTAGTGTCCACTTTTCACGATATTTCTTGGAAACCGGTGCGTTTTGCATACCATTTCAGATATTTTAATGGTTCTTATAATGATTACGTTTTGAAAAAAGAAAGAATGATTTTGGAGCTCGATCAAGAAATTCCGGACCATATAAAGCTAAATCTTATTGTATTGGGTCTACCCAGTCAAATTCAAAATTTACTTAATCGATCTTCTGTTACAACAGTCAGCGCTCTAATTCAAAAACTTAAAAAATTTGATGGTGAATCAATGAAATACATCCAGGATCCAGAACTGGTTTTCCACAAGCCGACCACCAGAGGATCTAGAAAGGTGTCTGTTAGTGACCATAAACCATGTCCTATTTGCGAGAAAAACAACAGAGGTATTAGATATCATCCAGAAAATTTGTGTTGGTTTCGTAGTAAAAGTGAGAATAAATTCAAAAGTGTGAATAATTTAGAAATTGAATCTGATCTTAACTCTGTAATGACGGATAAAAAAAACTTGCATTGATACCGTTGATCAAAGTCGATTTACTGATTAATAATAAAGAAAAATGTTATGGAATATATGACTCTGGTTCCAATATCTCCCTAGTAAATTTTGAGTTTTTGGTAAGAAATGATGTTCCAATTCATAAGACAGAAAACAGTAAATTTAGAATGGTCGGCGGTATAGGGAATGTGTATGGTAGTGTTAAATTTGATATTAAAATAATGAACATTAGGCATAACGTCTTAGTCTTCGTCATTAAAAATAGAGCTTTTGATTATGATTTCTCATTGGGTTGGATTTAATTAGGCATAACGTCTTAGTCTTCGTCATTAAAAATAGAGCTTTTGATTATGATTTCCTCATTGGGTTGGATTTAATAAAAAAATTTAGATTATGTCAAAATGATAACTTAGAAATTTTTCAGAGCAGCTGCAGATTTTCCCAAACCAACTATAATTTTAAAGATCCTCTTTCGGTTAATTTCGATGAATTTATTGAGGTAGAAGATTTTCGCACAAATTTGAATCATTTAGATATTATAAAAAAAAAGGGAATTGAGGATATCATTATTAAACATAAATCAGTTTTTGCTAGAAATAAGTTTGATATTGGTACTGTTTGTGATTACGAAGCTAGAATAAAATTAATAGAACATAGATATATCTCCAAAAAGCCGTACAGATGTTCTATTCAAGACCAAAAAGAGATTGACTCCCAAATTACAAAATTATTAAAAGCTGGTCTCATCGAAGAGTCTACTTCTCCTTTTGCAGCACCTGTCACCTTAGTATATAAAAAGGATGAAAATAAAAAAAGCAGGCTCTGTATAGATTTCACAGAATTAAACAAACTGATCGTACCCGAAAGTCAGCCATTTCCGGTGATAGGCGATATAATCGTTAAAGCGAGAGATTGTAATTGGTTTTCAGTTTTTGACATCAATAGCGCTTTTTGGTCTATTCCTTTGCGTAGCAAAGATTATTATAAAACTGGGTTTGTAACACACAATGGACATTATAACTGGAAATGTTTGCCTTTCGGACTGAAGACTTCACCGGCGATTTTCCAAAGAATTTTGAGAAATATTATTCGTAGAAATGGACTGGATAACTTTTGCGTTAATTACATTGACGACATCTTGGTTTTCTCTGAATCATTTGATGATCATTTGAAACACATTGACAAATTATTGTCAGCTATAGTCAAAGAGGGGTTCAGGCTTAAATTGGAGAAATGTAATTTTGCAAGCAACAGTGTGAAGTATCTCGGCCATATCATAGAGAGAAACATAACTAAACCCATTAATGATAATGTACTTCCCATAAAAAAATTTCCAGTACCTAAAACCAAGAAAAATATCAGACAATTCTTGGGCAAAATAAATTTCTACCGCAGTTATATTCCTAAAGTTACGCAGATTCTTGAACCTTTTCATAATTTGCTTCGTAAAAATGTTAATTTTGAGTGGACGGAGGAGTGCCAGCGAAGTTTTGATACGCTGAAAGAATATTTGAGTTCGCAACCTTGTTTGGCTATTTTCAGTCCGGTCAGAAAAACAATTATACAAACGGATGCAAGTGTATTTGGAGTAGGGGCAATATTGAAGCAAGAACAAGACGACGGTACTTATAAACCTGTAACTTACTTCTCAAAAAAATTGAACGAACAGCAAAAACGTAAAAAGGCTGTGTTTTTGGAATGCTTAGCGATCAAAGAGGCTTTAATGTATTGGCATTATTGGCTCATTAATGTCAATTTTGTTGTTCATACAGACCACAAACCCTTAGAAAATCTGAAGACAAAATTTCGTGCAGATGAAGAAATGGGTCAAATGATATTTTATTTGTCGCAATATAACTTTAGTATAAAATATGTACCCGGTAATTCCAATTTAGAAGCCGACTGTCTTTCACGAAATCCAGTTTTGGAATCATTTGAAGTCGTGGATGATTTTAAGCTGGTAAATTTTGTCAATGTCGAGGAAATAATTGCAGATCAATGTAAATTCAAAGACGATCCGCCGGATATCCGTTTAGTTAAAAAAGGCGATATTCTTTATACTGGAAGAAAAAAAAATCATAAAATATTTATTTCAACAAAATTCTGTCGAAATTTAATTGAAAGAATTCACAAAAAATTTGGTCATATAGGTTCAAAACAAATTGAGTTAAAGATAACACCATTTTATTTTTGCAAAAATATGAGAAAATTGATAAGACAATTCTGTCATTCGTGTGAAGTTTGTATAAAGAATAAATCTCGTATTCCTTTTCTTTATGGTTATATGTCGCAACTAGGTCCTGCCACAAGTCCTTACGAAGTTATGTCTCTCGATACAGTAGGAGGTTTTGCTGGTAATAATTCTTCAAAGCGTTTTCTACATATTCTTGTTGATCACTTTACACGTTATGCCTTCATTCTTACATCCAAAACTCAAAAAGCCCGTGATTTTATAACACTTGTAAATAAAGTCTTAGCAAAGGGTGTTAAAATAGGAACCCTTTTGACCGATCAATATAGTGGAATGAACTCAAATGAGTTTAAAACATTTTTGGAAGAAAACCACGTAAATTTGGTTTTTACAGCGGTAGACTGCCCGTTTTCTAATGGGATGAATGAACGTCTGAATCAGACTTTGGTTAATCGTATCAGATGCAAAGTTAATGAAAATTGTTCAAATCGGAATAGACCTTGGTCCATCATTGCAGAGGAATGTGTTATGGAATATAATGATACCATCCATACTTCCACTGGGTTCAGCCCAAACTATTTGTTGAACGATATAGATTTTGGGATTGTTCCGAGTGGTTGTAAATTTGTAAAGAGAGATCTGGATAAAGACAGAATTAAGGCGTTAGAAAATTCTCAAAAGATACACGGGATTAATAAACAAAAATTTGACAAAAATCGGAAACCATCCTCTTTTATTGTAGGGGATTTGGTCTATGTGTCACGTGGAAATAGTCTTAACCGAAATAAATTAGATGAAGTTCGAGCCGGTCCTTTCAAAATTTCTTGAGAAAGTTTTCGGACTCTATGTATGAGGTGGGTTCAGGATATCAGAAGGCTGAATCTAATCTTTTCCATGTATCAAAACTTTATCCAGCTCCCCCTAGCGGTGTTGGTTGATGTCTCTATGTGTGGGGATGTAAAGTACGACCCTGTCGTACTTCGAATAACCACTAGTATTGTTTATACGGGTTTTTATGCGGGACGAGTATTATCGTTGTGGGTTTTTACTGATGAATGTTTGAACGGTGGAATAACAATCAGTTTAGCTCGTTCTCGGATGTAGTTACTTTATTTTCGGTTTCTTCTTCATAGGTATGTACATGATATAATAATTACGATTGTTTGAATAAATACTTCTTCATAGATGCAACCGAAATTGTTTATGTTTCCGAGCGCGAAACTTACACATGTATATGTATATTGTTCAAAAAAGACCAATTTTACGTAATCACTTCTCAATTTACATAGAAGTCAATTAGTGCGAAAATATCAGGTCCGAAAATTTCGTCGATTTTGCGCATCGCGTCAGACGAAGCCCTTTAGTGATGCGCAGCTCTTATATTTTCGTTCCCCTAACGGAAATTAGGGGAATGTAAGTTAAAAAGATTCCGTAACGCCTAAAACTGATCGAAAATATATATAAGTCCGATATTCGTTTAAGGCGTGTATTACATTGAATAATTATTATATCTCTGCCGCCGTTTGAAAAAAGCATTTTGGCCCGAAGTAGAAATAAATAAAACCAAGTTGCCACCGATTTGAGAATACTTGCAAATTCGCGTTTAATTAGTGTCTATCCGAATATTTTTTTCTCAACTACGTGATTTTTTTTTTGTCTCAGGGGTGGCTGGGAACGGTCAACTTGTCCTCGACGGCAAATCCGTCGTTCAAGATTTTTTTATCGTACAACTGACTGACCGAGGTTTAGGTGCGTCTACAGGCTGCACTGGTACACTTCACATCACGGCTTATGACTATATTGAATATACAGTGCGGACGTAAATAGTTCCCTCACCTCTAAATTGGAAACGGTTTGAGATATCAATTTGAAATTTGGAGGGTCAAAATAAACCATAAATTACTGCAATTTGGTGTAAAACCCACAGCCTAATGTTGCAATGTGGCGGCGGGACGCCATTAAGAAAAAAAAATTAACTAGAAAGGGGATCTTGTGATACCTCGTTTGAAAGGTATTCTCATGTCGAACTTAAATCTCGAGTATGAAATTGTTACTATGACCCTGTCAAAGATGGCGGCTCGTCAAAGCTACGGTCATCTTTAAACATGCAGCTCTCACTTTTGTCATATTTAGGTATTTTATCGTTTAATTTTTACTGTCCAAATTTCAAATCGATGTTCTAAACCGTTTTCAGTTTAGAAGCGGGTGTATGCTACCAAAGAGAATTTTTGGTGCTACTTACAAGCCGTAAATTTGACGAGTCGCCATCTTTGACAGGGTGGCAGTACCAATTTCATACTCGAGGTTAAAGTTAGACATGGAATACCTTTCAAACGAGGTATCACCGACTCCCCTTTCTATTTAATTTTTTTTTCAAAATTGCGTCCCGCCGCCATTTTACAACATTAGGCTGTCGGTTTTATATCAAATTGCAGTAATTCATGGTTTCTTTTGACCCTCCAAATTTCAAATTGATATCTCAAACTGTTTCCAATTTAGAGGTGGGGGACTATTTACGTCCGTGTGGTATAGTATTCTTCAATGAAAAGAAACCACCCTTGAATTTCTCATTCTATCACTATAACCTTAAGTCAATCAAATAATAATATTAATAATGTTTGGAGGAGGACACATTTTTAGATACACTTGAGTCTAAGAAAAGCAACCCCTTATGAGGAGGTGCTTGAACCCCATGAATTCGCATAGGGTGTAGGGGTCGAGTGACACAACATTTTGAAGGTCTTGGAATTCTCTTCTCAATAATGTCAATTTTGATTTTGATTAATGAAAAATGGCGCAGTTTGAAACACTTCAGATTTCCAGTATTCCCACAAAAAAATCAAGAGGTGACAAATCCGGAGACCGTGCAGGCCATTCTATTCCATCCCAAATATTGGGTTTTTCTGGACGTTGAGTATGTCCTTCCCTCATAAAATAGGGATAAACATCACCCCACTACCGAAAGTTGTGACGGTTCACATGACCATTCAAAGAGAATGTACACTCATTCGAAAAACAAATGTTGTTAAGGAGTTGTGGGTTGATATTCAGACGATCCGTCATTTGTTCACAGAATTGAAGGCGTCCATCTGGATGATAATCTTCCTTCAGTTCGTGCACAAAATGCATTTTGTGAGGATGAAACTTGAATTTGTTGAGAATCCTTGAAGCCGATGATTGGCTCACTCCAGAAGCTGCAGATATTTTCCTCAGGGACTGAGTGATTGGCATTAAAGCGACTCGTCCCAGAACAGCAATTTCAGTACCTTCATTGTTGACTATCCTTTCTGTTTGGTGCATTTTATTCTGAACTGAAGCAGTTTCTTGAACCTTTTCCACAAGCAACAGGACGTATTTTTGGCCAACATAATGTTCCGGATGATTTGCGTTTTTCTCATTCGAGTAATACAACTCTATTAATTCTATTCATTCTTGAATTGAATAAACCATTTCCGCTCATTAAGCAGTAGTGCTGAAGATCAAATGTAAAACTCACCTGACAAGAAAAAGATACCGAAGTTTTCCTTAATAAGTGCAGGTGAAGACCAACAATCGGAATATCATATGGTTCAGAAGTGTTTCCACCAAAAAAAAAAGTACGCACAATGTTTGAATCGCGTTTGTTTCATTTTATGGAAGTAAATGAAGCATAGTTCGAACATTTGATTTGAATGACTTTGAATTTTACTGTTCGATTTCAAAATGAGTATATCATGAAGAAAATTCGTTTCATTCAAACTCACATTTTGTACAATTACAAATTACTATTATACCAAGGTATGTGAAAACACAGACTGATCATTGTTGTTTGCAAAAATGTTCGAAAAGAAGTCGACCTCGGAAGAAGTGACTGCCGGATCAGTTATGATACAGATGTCCAGGCAAACATGGCTTAAGTGCAATTTCATCCCAAAACTGTGAGAAGCGTTCCCTAATACCTTGATACTAAGAAGACGACAGGACCAGAAGGAAAATGTATTTTGCCGAATAGAGTCCGGTTCTTTTCCATTTGTTCAGGATCTCTCTCTTACCTATAGAAAGTTTTTTCTTGCTTGTTGGAAAACGGCCAAAATCCAACCCATGCAAAAAAATGGGGAAGAAAAACTCGTCTGAAAATTACAGTCCCATTGCGATCCTATCCGTCATCTCGAAAAAATGGAGAGGACAATCAACATCGATTTGGTCAAATATCTGGGAACCATCGGCTCATCGAACATCAACTGTAATACTTTAGGAGTGGAAGATCGAATGGTAATAGAATGGAGAAGCACGGACAATGTGAGGCGGTTGCTCTAATTTAACGCCCTCCAAATGAAAAATAACATTGTAATGAGCGCAGACAGTGCAAATCTTGGTTGTCACAATTACTTGCCATTACTTGGAAGACAAAAAAAATATTTGATACCTGTCCAGCTTTTTTTATTCCACAAGTGTCAGGTTCGACCCGGTCATGAGTATTCTTTCAAAGGACTCCTTTGAAATCCTCGATAGTATCCACAGGATAGCGATTCAACCAATGGGCAACCAACGATCATGTTATCGCGGTTGACTATCATTCCCCTAATGGTAATTTCAGTTTGCTTTTTTGAACTGTTGAAGAGAATGTTAAGTTCTTCTGTGCGGCGATTTTAACGTGCACTTTCTGACGACTGTGGATGCAACGAATCGCTCTTGTATATATCTCTGCATGCGATGTTGCATGAGGGGAGTTGAGACTTCGTTAAAAACACAGACGTTTTTGCCACAGTCATCAGTTACCAGCCTTTTTGGGGTCTTTCCCGAAGAATGTTTTTCGGGGGAGAAAAATGGACTCGGGTAATCGGTAGCGAATTGAATATGTCCAGTTAAATCTTCCAGATAGCCAACTTACAGGTCACTACTAACCCCCGGTCAAGTTGGTTCGCATTTATCGTTTAACTGAATTTCGGGAAACGAAAGAAATGCCAAATGTCATCTAACAGGTAGAAAGCTCCTCTTCTTGGTCACTGATAAAAAGGTTATTCATATTATTTTCTTTGTCGTATTGCTTATTGACCATGTATTTTTTCCCTCTCTTGTCTTGTGTCGAGATCGGAAACGGGCGGTATTAAATGAGCCGTTGTAAAGATCAGTGTAAAAATATATCGTGCTTCAGGTATATGTTGAAGGAAAACCTTCAAACATACCTTTATAACTATCAAACTTTTTATAAGAGCCCGCATTGATGTGTTTGGATTGTCTTGTAACATCAAAATTCTTTAGATAGATTCATATTGAATTGCAAATATATGCTTTGAACTGAAGAGAAAGAGAGGGGGGGACATGATCAGTCCTCAGTATGATCTTCGATCATACAGGTTGATGAGTCATGACTCATCATTCGGCAATCGGAATCGTGAACCACCTTGCTGCGTCCCGCGTGACATCTTAAATTACAAAATATTGTATATACTTTGGGACTTGCCTCTCATTAGTATTTGGCGAGTGAACCGTTTTTTTAGTAATAGTAGAAAACAATTTTCATCTCGTAATTAATTTTTTTCGGAATAAATCCCGACGGCACTAACTCCTCAATAACATTTTACCGACACTCGGTCTAAATTAAAGCAGTTTATGACTATTTTCCTTATGGATTCAAACACGTTGGGTATCAATTCTCATGAAAATAATGTTTCAGATCTGTTTTTTGATAAGGTTTTGTATGTGAGTTGACAAAAAAAAAGATCAATCGGGGCAAAAATAGTAATTTCATTGTCTTTTATTCATAATTCACTACACTTACTGCAAATACTTTGCATATTCTTATTTACGCGTTACGAGTATAAGCAAATAAGTCACTCCTTTTCTCCGTAGGTCGACAAAACAAACCAATAACCGATCAACTATCGAATACAGCATCAATCAAGGAGATGTCGTTGATAAGGTCACCAAAGTATATACCGAAAATGCTCCGAATGAACTGAAAAGTCATCCGGGTTATGTGGAAGGTCGCACAAAGGTGACTCGAGAAACCACAACCCTCTCGGATGGCACGGTCGTCACCACTACAAAATATGAGACGTCTGGTATTAACGAAAGCAACAGCTCCAGTGACCGACGACAGCAGGATGAAAGAACCTACCGCCGACATCAAGGCGAAAGTAACGTTACCTCAAACCGAGAGCAAGAGGTTCAAAAAACCTACCAACGTAGTAGCAACGACACAAGGAGCACCATAGACATACGTGAACAGAACAAGACGATCAACCAGCGTTGTCAAGAAGAAACAAATATCACCACTGATCAAAATCATTATGATCTGAAAACGCAGCGTAAACAGAGTGTGACTGATCGGCGACAACAGGAAGAAACAACTCATCACCGTCACGATGATCGCCGTAAACATGAGGAGGTACAAACCACCCCCAAATCCAGATACTATGTAGAAAAAACACATACAATCTCCGGAAATAATGTCGTCTTGGAACGTGACAGAGCAACCGTTGATACAACTAGTACAAGGGACAATGCTATACGGAAGGAGGAAATCAAACTAACAGACTCGGTGCCTTTAGGAACGCCGATAGAAATCGAGATCAAGATGAATTCACCCTCTACTGAAGGTCGTTACGACACTACTTACCGCTCCGACTACACCAATAAAAAGATTAGCGTCGAAACAAGTGCCACTCACAATGCTTTTGCTAGATCTCTGAGAGCAGTCAGTCCTACTTCAACAGATCGCCCGACTAGCAGGCATTTGAAAACAAGCAACTCTTCTTTGAGGAGTAGCAGTAGTCCGGAAAAACAGATCAAAAGATCCCCGGATAAGTTTTCGAGTACAGAGACTATCACCTATAAAAATCCATCACGGTACTCCCCCGAGAAGAAGCTCCATAAAGTTGAACAAACGACGGACTTAGATGACGTTACCATCACAACTAAGAGCACGAAGAAGGTGACAGGACGGTCGTCCTCATCGTCCGTCGTCGAAGAAAATAGAAAAAAATTACCGGCCGATCGCCCGCTCAAGCGAACAGATACTTATGAGGAAAGATGTCGTCAGATTCTGGGAATCACCGACGATAAATCGACGAAACGACGAGGTAGCTCCGATGGTATCCGCAGAAGAGGCAGCGATGTCGACAGAAAACTTTCGTCGGAGAATGCAGAAAAGAAAACATTCCGAACCGAAAGAAAGGAAATGATCAACGAGCGACCTACAACATCTAACAAGACAACGAGCCCGTTGAAAGAGTTTCCTGCGCAAATCAGGAAGACACCGGAGAAGAATCAAAGCAACATAACGCGACCAACAATGAAACCAACCGTAACGAAGGAACCTTCACCTTTACAGGAATACCCTGCGCAAATAAGAAGATCACGTGAGAGATCACCGGTGAGTAAGGGTTACGCGCAACCCACCAAGAATTCAGAGAGGCGACAATCTAATATAAGTGAGTTTCCTTCACAAATAAAAAATTCAGACAAAACAACTAAAAGTGAGGTGTATGAGATAACTATCACAAACGGTTATTCGGGGACTGATGATGAATCGAAAAGTACTCAAACTAGAAAATCGCCCCAAAATACTAGAAGTGTGCCACAAAACAGAACATCTCCACAAAAAGTGACCAGGAAGTTGACTCAAGAAAACATTGAAGTAAAAACTAAAATCAAGGAAGATGTTTTACAAACCTCCTCGAAACAGAGACCTCAAAATGATATTTTCGTCGAAAGTATTAAAATTGAGGTTTCTACTGAATCCAAACAAAATCGCGATGATAATAAACGAACTGCATCAATTTTAAAAACGAACGAAAATAAAACCAAAACACAATCGAAAAATTTATCATCAAGCAAGTCGCAACCAAGTAGAGCAAAACCTAAAGATTCTGAACCGTTTGTCATCGAAACAATGAAACGCGATAATGTTTCGTCGACATCCATAAAATTGAGTGACAAGAAAGATACTAAGGTGGATATCGAGGAGACTTGTTCGATTTATGATAAAACCGAAAAATATCAGAAACAATTTTCTTCAGATAAACCTGAAGATAGTCAACTGACTTCGCCTGTTTGTGATATTCCAGCTACAGTGAAACGAACTGACCAGATACAACAGAAGGATTTATCCCCGATTAAACAGCAACCAAGAAATTTTGAACCAATTCGCACAACGGATGAAAAGCAGCAATACATCATCGAGGAAACGTGCACTATTTATGATAAACCAAAAATGAAACGTGATAGTTATCCGAAAGAACAAGGAACCTCATTAATGACATCCTCAAAATTGAGCGAGAAGAAAGACACAAAAGTAAAAATTGAAGAAACTTGTTCAATTTACGATAAACCCAAGAAACTAGATAGTCAACCAACTGCACCAATTTATGATATTCCAGCAAAAAGACCACATGATAAAACTCCTAAAACGTCTACGATTTATGATACAGTTAGGAATGAGCAATCTATAAAACTTGAGGAAACAACAACCAACATACAACTGAAAGATTCATCACCGATTGAACAGCAACCAACCGACGTTATTCCAGTTCAAGATGAAATCGAAGGAACGTTCTCTATTTATGATAGATCTATAGAGCAACGTGATAGCTATCCCAAAAATCTAGAAGGTTCTTCGCCGTTATTATTAAAATTAAATGAAAAGAAAGATACCAAGGTGGAAATTGAGGAAACTTGTTCAATTTACGATAAACCCAAGTCATATCAACCTCAGAAACCGGCTGCACCAGTTTATGATCGAACTTCTGCAGAAAGAATACCAAGAAAAACAACAACTACAATATTTGATACACCCAAGAATGTGCAACCAAGAAAAGTTGAAGAAGTAGCTCCAAAATATCCTGCAAAACCAGAGTTTGAAGGGATTTACGATATTCCCAGGACAGTACAACCAATGAAAACAAACGGGAAAGACACGAATCTGAATGGTATCCAAAAAACTAAGGCCATTGACATCATCGAAATTGAAGGAGCCTCCAAGACAGTCATACCGAAGCAAGGTGAATCTCCACAAAGATTGCAACGCAAAGAGGAACAAACAATCTCAACTAAGAAAAGTATGCATGTCGATGAAATACGATCAACGAACACAACAAAAGTTAATAAAAAATGTGAAAGTGATGTTGATGAGTTTGCGGTGCAAAAACAACCTAAGAAACCTGGTGAAAGAAAAGAAATCGAAGAAATTAAATCGAAGCTAGAAAAACCTGAAGGGCTGTTGCCTAAAAAGCTTCACCAAACAACAAATATTGAAAGGGAAGATATAAACGTAAAAACGGAAGCTAAATTTGAAGAAGTCTTAGAAGATTTACAACCAAAAAAAGCTCCTGTAACAGAGGGTAATATCTACGATACACCTAGAACCATACAATCAAAAAAACCAGGTGGTCCGTCTTTAGTTAAGCCTCAGCCGACAAAACCTACAGAGCGTAAGGACTTTAACGTAGACGATGTCGTGGAGGTAGAGAAAACGTCAACCTACCACACACCCAAGAATATATCATTGAAAAAGTCCCCCGAAAAATTTCAATCCATCAATTCTACTCAACGGAAGGAGATTCATCGTGAAAAGCGTCCATCTGTCAACTCTACTGTTGATGTGGAGGAAGTCGTTGATGTTCAAGAAACGTTCACAACAATTTACGACACACCCAAGCAAGTACGACCGATAAAACCCCACGGTTCATCTCCTGTATCTACCCATCTCACTGAAAGGAAAGATATTTATGTTGAAGATGATATACTTAGAACGAAGCAACCCAAAAGACCTGAGCAATCAAAGCGTCAACCTACCAAACACAACGATGTGGATGAGAGATGTACGGTTTCGACTAAACCCAAAGCTGTGTCCTCTATTACTCAAAAAAAGGAGATATACCCCGAAAAGCGTCAATCTCTCAAGCCTAATGTTGATGTGGAAGAAATCATTGATGTTCAGGAAACGTTTACAACCATTTACGACGTGCCTAAGCAAGTACAACCGGTACGACCTCACGGTTCATCTCCTGGGCCTACCAAACCTATTGGAAAAAGAGACAATTATGCTGTGGATGATACGCCTAAAACAAAGCAGCTACAAAAATCTGAGCAACCAAAGCGTCAAGCTAACAAACTGGATGACAGGCGTGTGTCGTCAAGAAAACAAATCGGTAACACTCGAAATTACCAGGATCGTATTACAACAACTCATACAGTTCAAAATGTAACTACCGTAAGCAACCAAGAACCGACAAAAGGAAAGCTTCCAACAAAAAGTAAACCAAGTCAAATCTCGAAACCTTTTGGTAAATCTCCAGTTACCCCCACAGTCAAACTGGAGAATATTTCTTTGAACAAGGAAAACCAGAAGAATAAGAAAGTTGTAACGCAAAAAACTACGGAGGTATTGAAGAAGACAATTCCACGTCCTCAACGTCCTAACGAGATAAAATCAAATCATACCACGCAAACTATTGAAATACACGAAAATATAGTCAAACCAAAACAGATTAAAAGTCACCCTACAAGTAGGGAAACTGTAAGGAGTGTCGACAGTAAAATTACCAGGACTACTGCCACCACCAGAAAAAATGATCTGAACCAAACTGTCACGACTTCAAAGCAAACACCAAATTTGAAATCGCAGAGAATCATCGAGTCAAGTTCCGATGAAAGTGGCGTTGACGAGCAACACGAGAAAAAATATGTCGAAGAAAACTACGAAGGTAGAATGCCAGTTGAAGAACCTTTGATAATCAAGAAGACTGCCAGTCTGCTTTACAGTGATGATGAGGATGACGTCAAAAGCACCCAGATGTTAATCGAGAACGAAATCGTGGGAAAAAATCAACAGTCGCAGAAAGCCACAGCACCAAAATCATCAAACACTTTTATAACGAATGAAAAAATCCCGAACAAACCGGAGGACCAAATTCCAACACGAAAAACGACTTTGATGGATATAGAAAAGTACAACGGCGTTAAGGAACACCAAGCCACACACATACGAACGAATAGAGTTGACGAAAGTGTTAATAAAAAGAAAGTCTCTAAACCGGAACCAAAGAGTCCAAATTTGAAGAAACACGTTGTTACTGATTCTGAAGACGATGATGAATCCATCCCAGACAGTTTGGACGATTTTGTCCAATCGGCGAAGAAAAAGACTAAAACGAACGTTGTTATTACGAACGCCGATTTGCAAAGATCGATTTCTTCACGCGAACCATCCCCCGATAAAGTTTGTCCCCTTCCGGTGACATCGGAAGATGATGGTTCCGCCCCAAGGTATCCTGACGAAGTCGTCGAACCCGACGAACACACAAACCGCAAGAAGCAACGACTAACCAACACCATCATACAGGAAGACAGAGAAGGAATCGATTCCCTCAACATCCAAGATGTAACAAGACGAGTTTCGGAAATAGACCGCGTCGATAAAGATGACGAAAGTTTACTAACTGTCGACAAAAAAATCAATAGATTCCTGGCGACAGCTGAGAAACTGATCGATAAAACAATCGTCGACATCAGTCAACCGGCACCGAAGGTGGAAAGACCCAAATTGGAAGTAGGCGATGATCTAAAAGAAGATGAATGTTTATTAAGTGTCTCAGATAAAGTCACCAAGTTCATAGCCGAAGCCGAGCAACTGACAAGCAAACCAAAGAAAAAGACGACAACGCTCGATCAGGATGTTTTCATCACAACAGAACGGGAACAGCTCGAAAAAGAGGTAGAAACGCCAATTCATCCAACATCGAAAAAAGAAAAAGTGATTTTAAGCTCAGTTGGAAGATTGAGAAGTAACGAGAGTATCCAAAAAGCTAAGGAAGTATTTGAAACAAAGGATATATTGAATAGACCTTCGGTGTTCGATGTAAAGGCCAAGAAAACGATTGTTAATAGAAATAATGTTACTCCCAAACGTTTAGACTTTTCAAGTGATAAATCTGTTAAATCAATAGGTTCCACTTCTGAATCAGAGATCGCGAAATCAAAAAGAAGATCGTGTAGTCCCGAAAAAGACGTTTCGAAATTTGCTAAAACTTTTGGAAATCAAATTCAATCGAGCGTCAAACATAGCACTAGAAAAAGTCTTCCCGACGATGAGGTTCCTGGTTATATGAAACCTCTAGATAGGTCCATAAGCCCTGATCGCAATAGCAACTTAGAGGATGAAACACGACACCGACTGTCACGAAGAAAACTTTCTGACGATGATATACCCGGTTATATGAAACCCCTAGATCGATCGGTAAGTCCAGATCACAGTAGCAAAATGGATGATGAAACACAGCAGCGACCGTCTCGAAAGAGAGTAACTGAAGATGAAATTCCTGGTTATATGAAACCTCTCGATAGGTCTATAAGTCCAGATTGGAGTAGCAACATGGATGTTGGAACAAAGCAGCGAACGTCACGCAAAAGAGTACCTGGAGATGAAATTCCCGGTTATATGAAACCTCTAGATAGATCTGTAAGCCCAGATTGCAATAGCAAGGTCGAGAATGATACAAATCAGCAATCGTCTCGAAAGAGAGTAACCGGAGATGAAATTCCTGGTTATATGAAACCTCTAGATAGATCTGTAAGTCCAGATTGCAGCACCAAAGTGGAGGAACACACACGGAGGAAACTTCCTCAAGATGAAATTCCCGGTTATATGAAACCTCTAGATCGAGATGTGAGCCCCGAATGGACTGCTGTCGAAGAAAAACAGAATCGATTAACAACAAGAAAATTTGTCACGGAGGATGATACTTCTGGATATATGAAACCACTAGGACGGCAAGAAAGACCTGGAAGTCCAGAAAGAGTGAGCATAAACAAAACGAAACTTGTCGAAGAGAAGAAACAACGTTTCGAGCAACGTCAATGTTCAGCTACTAAGTTGAGTTCCGATAAAAACACTCCCAGTTACATGAAACCTCTAAATCGAGCTGTCAGCTCTGAACGGAGTATTATTGCTGTCGAAGAGAAAGAAGATCGATTCATATCAAAGAAGATCGTTAATGAGGATGATACACCAAGATACATGAAACCACTGGAGCGTCAAGAAAGTCCTGAAAGATTGGATTCAAACAAAACCAAGCTGGTTGAGGAGAAGAAACAACGTTTCGAGCATCGTTCCAATAAAAGTACTCCGAGTTACATGAAACCTCTGGATCGATCTGTGAGTCCGGAACGGATCGTCAGTACCGTAGAAGAAAAAGAAAATCGATTCAATTCGAGGAAAAGCGTCACTGACGATGACACTCCTGGTTATATGAAACCACTGAAGCACCAAGAAAGGCCTGGCAGCGTAGAAAGAGTTCATGCAAACAATACTAAAATGGTCGAAGAGAAGAAACAACGTTTCGAGCATCGTTCCGATAAAAATCTTGTCCGAGCTACTAGTCCAGAGAAATCACCTAAATCCTCAAGAAAGGACCTTCCTGAACAGAAGGTACCTGGTTATATAAAACAACTCAATCAAGGTACAACAAGTAGTACCAAAATCGTGGAACGTACCACTTCTCAAAAAGTTATCAACGAACCTAACACACCCAGTTACACGAAACCATTAGAACGAAAACAATCTGAAATAAAAGCTAAATCTTCCAACACAGATTTGTCGTTCCAATCAAAAACACAGAAAGAAACCACACAATCGACGACATTCGGTGTCACATTGAAGAGAACCGATTCCAACAAGAAAGTTCAAACATCCAATTCTAAAAAACATTCTATCCTCACCAAACGAAAGGTAACTGAAGAGGATGTCCAAGAAATTTACGACCTCGAAGTATTAGAAGAACTGGTAAGTCACATTTACATAATGTACAACTTTTAATGATGCTTTATTCCAGTTATTGAAAGTCGTCGATACTGAAATACGAAAGAAGATTCGCACGCAAATAAGGATAGTAAAACAACTAATCGCCGAAGATAAACTCGAAGTGACTATTCGAAATTCGTCGAGAACGAACAGCTCTAAGCGACCAACAGATATCCTTCAAGAAAGTAGTAGTAAGATTCAGAAGTCGACTACCGTGAAAAAGCAAACTACCGTGCAACAAGAAGTACGAGCGACCGATGTGATTACATCGAGTTACGGTGTCGGACCGACTGACGAAACCGGCGCACCACTTTTTGGGTTGAGGGCTTTGCGCGCACAAAACGCTACCGGACATACGAAAGGTAAGCCGTTCATAATTTTTGCTTCTGTATTCAACTATAACAATGACAACCAACTACTGTTTTCGTTACAGTCAAAGCGTTTTGATATTTTTTGTCAGTGATTCAGAAACACAATAGAAGGAACCACACCATTTCCTTTCCGCATTACATCCTTCACCATCAACATTCTGTCTTCATAATTTTCCTTTACAAAATTGAAATTTTACAGTCAGACATATGAGAAAAAATTGTTTTGCACAAAGTTTTGCATTGTTATCTCTCATTTTTGCAGTGCAAGGTGTTGTCATGACCGGCGAATATTACGAAGAGACGGGACGAGAACCGGTCGGACAAATAAGCGTTACCAAGTACTCCACCGATCCCAGAGATCTCGGTTTGGACGAAGAATCTAATGTGACGAGCGTGACGACCAATCAAAAATTCGGGAAAACCGATGACAGACGTACTGTAACTCGTAAAAATTCAGTTAAAGCTTTGACGGAGAAATTAGTCAGTGGCGGTGATCGAAAAACGGAACGTCAGCCTACATATCCGAAAGCTGGTCTAATATTGCGCAGCTCCAGTTTCAAGAATGAATCATCTTCTGATGATGCTGAGACAACGCAAACGGTGGAACAGGTATCGACTAGAGTTGTATCAGGTGGAACATTCCTGCGGAACAAATCTAAGGTGACGGGGGTGAAAGAAGCGATCGTCCGGATGAGGAACGAAGACGTAGAAGTGGGCGACACAGCAGAGGATGTAGAGGCAAAAAATTTATTAAATAGGTATATCGGATCACAAGTTATACTTTCGGAATTGGAAGGTAGTAATAGGAAGAGTACAAGCAGTTCGGAGAGAAGCATATCAAAAGTTACAACAGTAATCATGGTGAGTGAGTGAAATTCGTACATTCCTATTCGTTTTATCACCCGTTTTTAACCATTACTATTCATAGCTCACCGGGTTCGTTTTTTTCGGTAAATTTTAACTTAACTGAGAATGAAATTGTGCTCCGGATGACACGTAAATCGTTGGTTTTGGTATTGCGAAAAGCGGTAACACTTGAAAACGTCTGCCATCCGAACGAAATAAAATCACACGGTACTTATAATCTATTCCTTCGGTGCGTCGTCGATCTCCACAATTTATTCGTTGGAAGCATTTTCAAGACCCGTTTCGCTAACACTTTTGTTCAATCAAAAATAATTTTCCGTGAATATCTAATAATGAATTGAGGTTAACTGTAAAATACCGCAAAAAATGGGTGTACAATCAGAAGATGTGAAAAAATCAAATCGAAATTCTTTCTTTTTCTATATTAAAAATGGAACCGAAATCTTCTCGATTTCTGCGGCCAACAAACGTTCACTACAAAGGTGTTGGTCTTAACCCAAGTTCTTTATTCGACATTAGTAAAATCGTATTACTCGGATCAGTATCCTCTCTTATACAACGTCGGGCCACGGCGGATGTGTTACATACTGAGAGTATTGAGTATCCCCACAATGGACTTCAGCAACAGGATATAATAACCCCTTATGTCCAATGTATGCATCAGCACTTGCACGACACGACACCGCACTCGCTTGTTCTTAGTGAAACGCAAATCGCTCCCTCCACTGGTCATACCACCTTCAATATTCAGAGTACGTTTCAAATGCAAGTTATTCCTTTTTATTTGTCCTTACATTTTTTGCGAAAGGGAGAAAGGCTTGGAGCGTGATACATTTGACCTTATATGGTTTAAATCGAACACCCAAAAAATATATCAAATCCATATGTGGCATCTGCTGTTTAGCAAGCGACAATCATCTAGAGTTAGTTGTCCAATATTCTACCGGCAAAGTTCATTGAATTCAAACCAACTATCCGTCAGCCGAAATTGACAGGGCATAGCCGGATAAATATGGGAAATCTGCCCCCATGGCTTTTTTGACTCACACTTGGGGGATCGATTTTGTGTCAAATGAAAATAATCCATACCAAATTTTAGCCCTTCAACTCAAACGGCGTTCGAGATTTTCAAAAAACCTGTTTTTTCGATTGTAATTTTATTATTATACTAAAATTCGGAATTAATCAATGGTTTGTCGATTTTTAACGAAGGAAAGAAAATTAAAATGATTTTTTTTTAGGGTTTTTAAAATATGTCAATCACCAAAATTTGTCAGAACATGTCTTTCATACCCCTTTACACTCGGAAATCTTTTAAGATTTTCTAAAGTGGTGGAACAATGTCAAAAAAATTAAAAACTCATTTTTTCCCGAAATTCTGCATTTTAACACACTTTTATTTTTTATCTCCTAGAAAACATACGTAGAAAATTATTTTTTACTTATAGTTCATACAATTGCATTCTACTCAAACATTCCTAATCAATTTACTGAACAAGAATGACGTAAAGATTATGTATTTCAAAATTCGCACCAAATTACTGCTTTGGAACGTCATCTACCGGGACTTCTGGAATCTATCGATCATATCTATTAAGGTTCCGTTTCTTCAGGTAACCTCAAAATAAAGTAGTCTTCATGATTCACTCATTGTATGTATTGAATGTTGTTCTGTTCATTAATTCAGTTCTTTTATATTGAGACTATAGTTTTAATAGATATGATCGATAGATTCCAGAAGTCCCGGTAGATGACGTTCCAAAACAGTAATTTGGCGCGAATTTCGAAATACATAGTCTTTACGTCATTCTTTTTCAGTAAATTAAATGTCAGTAAAGTTTATGTTTTAGTAGAATGCAATTGTATGAAAAATAAGTAAAATAAGTAAATAATTTTCTACGTTTTTTTTCCTAACAGATAAAAAATAAAAGTGTGTTAAAATGCAGAATTTCGGGAAAAAAATCAATTTTTAATTCTTTTGACATTGTTCCACCACTTTGAAAAATCTGGAAAAAATTCTGAGTGTAGACGAGTATAAAAGACATGTTCTGACAAATTTTGGTGATAAACATATTTCAAAAACCCTAAAGAAAAATGATTTTAATTTTTTTTCCTTCGTTAAAAATCGACTTTTCGTTGAAAAATCATGACCATACGATTTTTTCATGCCAGACTCCTTAGAATAAGAAAAAAAACACCATTGATTAATTCCGAATTTTAGTATAATAATAAAATTAAAATCGAAAACACAGGTTTTTTTGAAAATCTCGAACGCCGTTTGAGTTAAAGGGTTGAAATTTGGTATGGATTATTTTCATTTGATTAGTTGCAGCCTAAAACGACCGACTGAACATCGAATCGCACACCAACTCGGGCATCTCACAAATACCGCGAACCTCTTTGCTACATCATAGCTTAACGAATATGACTATGAAGTTCTAGCTCCCTCAGACAACTCAGACCATGCCATATCAGTAAAATGTTTGAGTGCTAAACTTGGTGCTAAATCAGATACTCGGTCAAGGAATATGTAGCACTTTCATCGCACTGATTTAGATGACCTTCAGGACTTCTATGCAGTATTGCCTTGGTCCGATGGTTGTTTAAAGAACAACTAACGCAAGCAATAATTGCTGGAATCTCACATTCCCCAATCATTCAAACGTTCGCACACTAGAAATCCATGGATCACCAGCGAGTATAACGTTAAAGTCGAGAGTAAGACAATTCAGACAATGGCGGTTAAAGATATCTGAACCGAATAAAAATAATAATATTAATAATAATAATAATAATAATATTTATTGTATAAAGTTTACATCAATCTCTATACAAATGGTTAGAGTTTGGCTTATGTCAATCTTTCACTCTATCAATCAAAAGCTTAAATAAGAAGAAAGAATATGCACAATGCCCAGAATACACAAAATTGAGTGAAAAATTTTACATTAAATTAAACTTAACTATTTCTTATAGCCTAGCCGCAATTGGAAAAATGATATACTCAACAAAAGTAGGGGAAAAAGAAAAAAACAAGATACAATAATAAAAAAAGAACAATCCGAATTAAAAACTCAACTACCAAAGATTATCCCAATAAATGATTGAAAGTTTTCGAGTTAACCTTTGGCTTGAACAATTCCTTAAAATCATTCAGTAACTTCGGTGCAACATAATCAAAGCATGCCTTAAACTTTTCCATCCTATGTTTCGGAATACAATAGTACCGTCTTTATTACGAACGTTGACATCGTGAACTGTGGAGCGCAACTTAAGCCTAGCATATAAGTAATTTGAAGATTTTTGATGTAATAATTTATGAAGAAATGTTAAGAATAAGTAGGTTACTCTTTGGTCAAAATTTAGCTCACTCAGTAGCTTTCTATATGGTGTTACGAGACATTTGAAGGGTATGCAACAAACAAAACGCAAAGAAGATTTTTCAATTTTGGTCAAACGTTCCTTGTCCATTTTATATAAAAAGTTATAGTAGACAATGCTGCAGTAGTCAAGCTTCGGATAGATAAGGTTTTTTACCAATTGTAGTTTTATTCCCTGACTTAATTCGTTCTTAAATCTATAAACAGATTTCAGTTTCGAATATGACGATTGTCTGACGGAGGAAACATGATTTTTAAAGTTAAGTTCTGAGTCTAATGTGACACCTAGGTTCCGAAGCCGAAGCCAGATCAAGCCTATCAACAACACACCTGCTTCCAATCAGCATTGCCTTTGACTTCAAAGTATTCACCTGTAAACCATTATTCTCAAGCCAAACATTCATATTATGAAGATCTCCATTAATCAAAGCTAAAGTTCTCAAGAAATTCTCTACTTTACAATTTATATATAACTGTGTATCATCTGCGTAAAAATTAAAAAAGCAGTACATCAGGACTTGGGGCAGGTCAAAAGCATAAATTGAAAACAATAAAGGTCCCAATATACTACCCTGCGGAACACCGCGGGCAGCAAACAGGTTCCCTGACCTCTCATCCAATACTTTAACAAACTGAGATCTTCCACGTAAATAACTGTTCAACCAGTTTAAACTACTCTGATGGACACCAATATGGAGCAACTTGGCCAATAAAAGATCCCAATAAACCACATCGAATGTGCCGACTCTGATCTGATAAGATGAGCACAGCAACTTCGCCATTAGTTAAAAAGTCGTTTATGTCAGTAGTTACCTTAAGTTATGCGGCACTGGTCAAGTGCATAGGGCGAAAACCTGATTGTAAGGGTGGCAATATTTCATCTACTTCCAAGTACTCCTTTAACTGCCGAGAGACAAATTTTTCAAAAACTTTGGATAGAATTGGAAGCAAGCTAATTGGACGGAGTTTTTTGAGAGATTTTGGCTCGTTGATTTTCGGAATAGGGTTAATCACTGCAGTTTTCCATAATTCTGGGGGATAAATTAAAAGTATGTTATATTGCGTCTATACAAAAAGGAATAACCATTTTGATCATCCCTAGCGGTATTTGATCACATCCAGCAGAATTAATTGACTTTAGACATTTCAATATATCGGATGCTTCGATCGGTGTGAGTTGAAACTGAGCGGAGGTTAGTCTAGATTCCATGAAGGAATCAACGTAGTTTTGGTTAACGGAAGAATTGCCAGTTTTTTCTATAAAGAACCTATTTATGTCATCAGGGTGAGTTAGTATATCTGGAATTGGAGACCGCTCTTTGATCGTAACACCAAAACTTTGCACCTTGCTCCACACATTTTTTGCGCCACTCCCAGCTTCCTTAAGTTTATAGTCCATATAACCTCGTTTTTCAACCGAGATAGCTTTTCCAACATAGTTCCTCAGATTAATATACAGTTCTAGATCCCCAGGCGTTTTAGTTTTTGAATATTTTCTATGAGCGCGCTTTTTTAATTGCTGCATTTTTTTGATATTGTTTGAGTTCTTGCATTAACTCAAGAAATGCGTGTACTTGGAGCATTGCATTGGCAAAATCAAAGTTCAACGAGCGAGTAACCAGAAAATTCCTCGAGTGCCCCAGTGGTTTCCGCTCTTTGTGGTCAATGGCAAAGACTGTGTGCAACAATTTTTGCCACTCATCGTTTCTGCAGCTGTTGATGCATGACGAAACTATAGTAACGTCCGCTATCAAAAAGGCTGAGCTGTTTGAGTAAGTGTTCGCAAGGAAATCAATCTTTGATTAAATGACTTCTGAACCACTACAATACCAAGGGTAGTACAGAAAAACATGTTTGAAGTGAAGCTTCATCTCAATACAGTGAGACGCATTCCGAGAAACCTTTACAGTAAAAAAGCGGTTGGACCGGACGGAATAGCAAGGATTGTGTTGAAAATGCCCTCTCCCGAATTAAGTTCAGTTCTGTGTCGTTTGTTTGGGATCTCTTACCAACCGAAAACATTTTCTACCTGTTTGAAAACGATCAGAATCATCCTGTTCCCAAAAATGGCAAGAAGAACTCAACTGAAAACTACCTTTCCATTCAACCAACAAACAGTCAACATCGAATTGATCAAGTATCGGGAAACCAACAGACTGATCAACGATCAAGAGTATGGGTTTAGAAGTGGAAGATCGACTGGTAATGGAATTGAGGAACACGGACAATCTAGAGCTGATGATCTGACTACAATGGAAAATTCATCTTCCTCGGACTACCTAGCACGTAGCTGGTCCTGGATAGAGAGTAGGATTTAGAAGTTCAAGATCAACTGGTGATATGCTCGGCTATGCGACGCACTTGGGAACGACTGCAATAGAGAACCACGGGTAATCTAAGGCGGTTGCTCTGGATATCTGGAAAGCATTTGATCACATATGGCAAGAGGCGCTTCTGGAAGAAAGTTTTTATTTATGACTACTAGAGCATCTGTACTCCTGGGTAGGAAGTTTTTTTTTTACGGATTTCTGCGGCCGTTGATTATGTTCAGCGACGTACCCGGTTAACGCCGGTATTTCTCGGGAATCGTTATTGTCTCCGACTCTCTTCCTCTTCAGTTTTGCTGACGACAGCACCCTTGTTGCCTGCGAAAGCAAATATCGGCCACCAGTAGGGATGCGACCAAATAAATTTCCTCAATCAGGACTTGAGCCAAAAAAAAAAACGCAGTCTAGCACTCTGTCGTTTACCAGGAAAACCTCATCCATAGTGCTTTCCATCCAAATGGAAAATAATATCATAACGAGCACAAAAACCGATTTTAAGAAGCTGAGTCACTCGTCAAAGAAAAATTTCGATCATGAAGTTCATCTAAATAACTGAAAAAAAAATTAAGAGATTCTCAAAATCACAGTAGTCAAGATGTCGCATATCATTGTTTTATGCCTCATCCAGACCATTGTAGTTTGCACGATTTTATGGTTTCTAAAATCAGTTTATCTGATTGGACTTTCCTCTTTCTAAATATCTCACAGTTTATACTCGTTATTCATCAGTTTGTTTAATTTGAACCCTTCTGAAGACCACTCCGAACATCGCTCAAAAAAAATATATATAAAAATTGAAATTTGAAATCGATGCGATTTAGGTTATCGAAGAAAATTTATCTAGTTGGGAATGCAACTGGTATCACTTTCGTGTCGTCAAGAAATCGTTCAGCTATATTCAATTAAATTCTTTTACCTCACGTAGCTGTCTTTTTGTGAAGTAAGTCAGAATGTTAACAGCCAATGGCTGGACAAATGCGACACGTACATCACCTCCAGATGGAGAGTTTCTCAGAATAAGTAAAACGGCATACAAAACTTCTATCGGAAAATCCCAGTTGGTTGTGTCAAGGTCGCAGTCATCGTATTTTTAAAAATTTCCATAGTTTTCCGCGTCGTTTCGCTCCGCGACGGACGCGAAAACCTAATTTTGGCCGTCGTGACGTCAATGCCGTCAGCGTCCAGACGTTTCGTTTCCTTCTATTCTTCGGTCAGTTTGTAATTGCGCTCCGAGCGAATCGTCTTTTCAAATTACGTTCTCGTATTATTAGTTGAAGAGGTAAGATGACAAGTTTTCTTGCCACATATTTGTACCGTTTTGCGCTCGAATTGTTTAAGTACTTTTGCATCGCGATTTCATTACTTCGTAAAGAGACGGGTGAAACGAACAAAAAAAAATCTGGTAATTGGGGAAACTTGCTACTGATTAATCATTGTGGCGACGGGCGCAAAATATTTACGTCGTCGACGCCGACCCCGGACGCGCGCCTCACCAAAATAGGCGCGCGCGTTCATTCTGGCAGATGTTTCGCGCGACCCCGCCGCTTCTCTATTTTCGGAGCCGGCGCCCAATTCGGCAATCCGATGGCTTCCGAAATAAAGTTCGATCGTTTATTATCATCGATCGATCGATCGCAATCCGGAAGATTTTTTGGCGCGCAAAAGTTCGACGAACTTAGCGATTCATATATTTTCAGGAGAACGGACGGCAGGTGGAGAAAACCCGAGTTTTCGAACATCCCTTGAGCGAGGAAACGTTGGAAACCATCTGGGACGAACAAACTTTGAGATATCTGGTAGGAAAATTACATATATTTTCGTATTAAGGATGAAATGCTGAAAATTAGTCTCATATATTTGTTTTGACACTCAATTGCTACGAAAAGTATATTTTTGTCAATACCTGTGCCAAATTATTCTAATTCATTATTAATTATTTTGTATATTGGTAGTCCATTGTCCTCGAGATAATTTCAATAACGTTCAAGCGAAATAAATTATCAACAAACAAATTCACGCTAATCAAACCAAACTGTCCAAACGTGAAACCTTTATACTTATTTGATCTAAACTAAACAACACTCGCTTTTTGGATTAATTTTTTTGTCGCGAGGACGCCGCTTGCCGGGGATAAATTACTAATTTCTGTGTCCTAAAACGTCAGATCTTAAACAGCTATAATTTCATTTTATATATATTGTCTAACAAAAATACAGAGAATAAAGTTACTAGTTAATTGATTGCGCTTTACTATAAGAAAATTTCATTGCTGAGTATATTTCATAAACTTTTGGAGTGAATTATATTAGGATAGGTAATAAAACAGTACTGGATATGCTACAGCCGCACCCGTGTGGCGGCCCGATCACTATACATTGTGTTTCAATGAAAAGGAGCCACCCTTGATGTTTCTCATTCTATCTCGATCACCAGAATTCAATCAAATACGATCAATACTGGTTGGAGAGGGACATATTTTGAGATACTCTTGAGTCTAAGAAAAGCAACCCTAACGAGGGGTAGCTTTGACCCCATGAATTTGAATAGGGAATAGAGGTCGAGTGACACATCATTTTGAATTCTCTTTTCAAAAATGTGAATTTTGATTTCCTTAAATGGAAAATGTTGGAATAAAAGGAATTTTCTTTGTAATGTCATATTTTGAAATCAAGAAATAAAATTCAAAGCCATTCAAATCAAATGCTCGAATTGTTCTCCAATCACTTCGAAACAAAAACAAACGCGATTCAAACATTCTGCGATCATCTCAAACGACTTCTGGTGTCAACTGATTACACTTTTCGATAACTCTCTACTGCAAGTCGTTTAAGCTATTTGGATATTTGGTGGAGATTTCAAGTATCCCAACAGAAAAAAAACAAGAGGTCTCAAATCCGGAGACTGTGTGGGAATGAGAAATATCAAGGGTGGGTCCTTTTCATTGAAGCATCCTGTATACGTATCATCTTTCAATTCCTTCGAAAAATTGAGAAATATTTTTTCTGAGTTTCTTAATCATTTCAAGTTCTTTGCTTGTTAATCGAAATGTTTTGTTACTTTTTTGAATCTCCAAAACGATTGACGATATATTCATTATAAAGTCGCACATATTTTCAAAGCTTCAAATAACTTTATAACTTTTGGGTGTGCATGGGTTTTGAAATGTCTGGAAAAGGGACAAAAACTTTTCTTGACATTAACATAACATTCAAGGAATTCACTGAATAGCAGTCAGTTTCCGTTTTCGAATTCTGATTTCAACTCATAATATTTTCGTGTTGAAACAATCGGAATTGTTGATTTGATCATTACTCGAGTGATACGAGAATAGCAGACGTCTGAAAATTTATTGGAAGAATTGAACCAACACTGATTTGAAATCAACACCCATTTTCGCATTCTGAATTGAAGTCAGAGCATTTGGGATTGGAATACTTTTTGGATTGGACATAGTCCATTTGATCAAAACTTGATCTGAAAATTCATTGAAACAATTGTACGAAATTTGATGTGCTGTCATTATGATGTTTTCGCATTCCGATTTAAAATCCGACTGTTTCCGGCTTGAAACAATTGAAATTGTTGATCGTAAGTTGAGTCATACCAGAATATCAGATCTCTAAAAGTTCATTGGAAAAATTGTACCGATACTGATTTTCAGTTAGTACTCGTTTCCGGGTTATAATTTGTTAGAGTTGACGCGATTTGGATTCAAACGCGAATTAAAACATCCGTCTCTGAAGAGCATTTATTCACGACTAAACTAAAAGATAACAAATTTACTCGAGGTGGTGGATCGCCCCCAGACTGGCGCCTCGCGGTAGTTGCGCCAACACTCCTCGATTCGAACATCCGAGTGTAGTTTGCTCTAATGACGACTCCGGGTCATCCCGAAAGGTTTACGCAGCTCTGTAGCTTCGTATTGGTTAGAGCCTTCGTCATCATGTCAGCTACGTTTTCTTCCGATGCGACGTGGCTGATCTTCAATTTCTTGTTCTGGAGAGCTTCGCGAACAAAGTGGTACCTCACGTCGATGTGTTTGGTCCTGGAGTGGAACAACGGGTTTTCGGCGAGTTTGAGTGCTCCTACATGTTGTCCACGAACAGCGTTAATTTCTGCGAGTTGATGAAGACCGAGTTCTTCAAGGAAGCTTTTCCAATATAGGCATTCTTTAGTGCCTTCGCTTAGAGACATGTATTCTGCTTCCGTGGACGAGAGTGCGACCGTCCTTTGTTTCCTAGATTCCCAATTTATGGGGCATCCGCTTAGGATTGTGACCATCCCGGAGTACGATCGTCGATCGTCTTGGCAGTTTCCCCAGTCGGAGTCGACGAAGCATTTTAATGCATGGTTGTTGGCCGTGTATGTGAGGCCTAGGTCCGGAGTTGCTTTTAGATACCTTAAAACTCTCTTTGCCGCTGTCCAGTGAGTTTTGTTGTACCGGCTGCTGAACTGACCGAGACAACTGGCGGCGTGGCTGATGTCAGGTCGAGTGCTTTGGGCTAGATACGTTAAGCAGCCTATTAGCTCTCGATACGGGACGTTTGCTTCTAGTTCTTCCGTGTTCGGTCTGTTCGATAATTTGACGTGGCAATCCAGTGGAGTGTGAACTGGCTTGGCGTCACTCATGTTAAAACGTTGTAGCAGGTCGGCGATGTAATTGGGTTGTGTCAGTGTTACACCGTTTGGTTCTACCTTTATGTTTATGCCGAGGCAATAAGTGGCTTTACCGAGATCTTTGACCTCAAAACGTTTTGATAACTCCTTTCCTAAGTTTTGTATTAATTTGGAGTTCTTCGATGCGGCGAGGATGTCGTCGACATATATGGCGATAAGTATGTGTCTCCCCTTCGACTTTATGATACAGACATGGGTCGATCTTTGAAGGAACGGCTCCAAATTGAAGAAGAGCTTCTTGAAGTTTAGAGTGCCATTGCCGTCCAGCCTGTTTCAGTCCGTATAGGGACTTTTGGAGTGAGCAAACTTTATCTCCTGAGTGTATTTGGGACAACATTTCCTTGGCCTGCCCGGTAATTTTCGGATGTTTGTTAGATTCAATTATGTCCTGAAGGGTTTCTTCAGATACTTCGGCTGTTCCATATAAATTTTTTCGTTGAGATTTCCGTTCAGGTATGCTGTGGCGATGTCGAATTGCCTAATCTCCATGCCGAATTGAGCCGATAGTGCTGCGATGAGTCGCACTGTACTTAGTCGTGCAACTGGAGCGAACGTTTCGTGGTATGGATGCCGGGTTTTGAGAAAACCCTGAGCGACTAAACGTGCTTTGCGACGATCTAGTGTACCGTCTGAACCGTATTTGTTACGAAGTACTATCCTGCTGCCGATAGTTTTGACCCCTCTAGGACGATCGACCAATTTCCAAGTTTGGTTCTTTATTATGGATTCGATTTCGTCCATTATTGCCTTACGCCATTCTTCGGCGTGTTCACTTGACAATGCAACTTTGCAGGATTTCGATTGTTGCGGCACCTGAAGCAAAGAAAATATCCTCCGCGGCTCCAGCACTTTGAAATAGTTTGCGCGGTCGTCCTGGTAAACCTGTTCTGATAAGTCTTGGTCTTCCACGGCCTCTGGTTGGTCGTTGATCCTCTTCTGGTGTTTCATCAATTTCGTTTTCGCGAGTGATTTGAGGATCCGTGTCCGAGCAACTTAATGTCGGGTCGGAGAAAAATTCGATCTCTTCACGTTCGGGTTTGTTTTTACCTGTGACTTCGACTTCACGCGAGTGGGGTAAGAAATCGTCAAAAATGTTGGTGCAGCGAGGAAGTTCGTCCGATTGTTCCGCCAAGAATTTAACGTCTCTTGATAAGATTACTTTTCGTTCGGTCGGTAACCAGATGCGATATCCTTTGGTTTCGCCCGAGTGACCTATGAAATAACCTTCCGAACGTCGTGATTGAAATTTGTTTATGCCGGGTTTGCGATTTAGGCAATATACTTTTGAACCAAAAATGCGAAGATGGCTCACGTCGGGTGCCTTTCCGTGCCAAATTTCGTACGGGTTTTTCCTCGCAGACTTTTGCTAGGGCATCTATTACGTATATAATTTGCCGCGTTTATCGCTTCTGCCCAAAAAGACGGCGGAAGATTTGCGTCGATCAAAAGACATCTGGCTGTTTCTATTGTTGCGATTTTTACGCTCCGCGATTCCGTTTTGCTGCGGGTTGTACGGGACGGTGAGTCTGCGGGTAATTCCTCGCGATCTGAGGAAATGATCGAGTTTCGTGTTGACGAATTCCGTTCCGTTATCGGATTGGAGACATTTTACTTTTCGCGATTTTTGATTTTCCACGAGAGCGATGTATTCTTGCGTAGCTTTGAAAACTTCGTCTTTCGATTTTAGGAACCGAACTTCGCACCATCGCGAATGATCGTCAATAAATTCGACGAAATATTTCGATCCCGCATTCGATTCTGTTCGCATTGGGCCGCAAACGTCCGCGTGTACGATATCGAGAATGTTTGATACGCGCACTGACATCTTCGGGAATGGCGCGCGATTCATTTTCCCTTTATACATATTTCGCACTCGGACGTGTCGCCCAAAGTTTTACGCGAAAGTCCTTTAATGGTTCCGTTCCGCACAGCTTCGCGAAGGTCCGCGAAATTTAAATGTCCCATTCTACGGTGCCACGATGACGTTTCGCTTTTCTTCATTGAACGCGATTCGACTGTTGTGTTCGCGGATTCGTCTCGCGCATGAACGATATAGAGTCCGTTTACTTTATTTGCCGTTAAAACTGTTTTTCCGGACGCGGTCAAAACGGTAGCTCCGCGATTGTCAAAAACGACTTTCATACCGTTTTCGGTTATTTTTCCGACGGAAAGAAGATTCTTGCGAAGATCGGGTACAAAATATGCCTTATTTAAAAATACCTTGTGAGTTGAACCGCGAACATCTGCGTCGAAAGATACCTTTCCTTCCGCGACGCTCGAGATTGCATCGTTATTCGCCAAGTTTATCGTTACTCGTTTCGAGGAATCGCTGCTCTCGAATAACTCGGGCTGTTTACAAAGATGGCTTCAGGCGCCGCTGTCCAGATAAAATTCGCTCCGTGATCCGGCGGCGGCGTCTTTGTCGGTAGCGGCCATCGAAAACTCGTCCTGGAGTGCGTCGGTTGACTGCGGCACTGGTCGCTTTTATGACCGAAACGTTTGCATTTATTGCACCTTATCCTTTCCTTTCGTTTCCATGAGTCGGACCCTTTGTTCGATTGATTGTTTTGATGTCGCGGATTCTTTCCCGCAAAATAAGCTGTTGATGACGAAATTGAACCTGCCGGTGTGCGTCATATTCTTCCACGATTTTAATTCGTAGAGCTTCCGGTTCGGGGAGTTCGTCACGTGATCTCGATCGCGACGCGGAAATTTTCGTAGGATTCTGGTAAACTGTATAGCAATAGTATTACCAACACGTCTGGATTAATTTCGACGTCCAAATCTTCTCAATCTGTCGATGACGTCGAAGAATTGTTCCACATGTTCACGAACGTTATCTGATTCGGTTATTTTGTGTTGCGTGAGACGCTTTAGTAGAGCGGCCTTTTTGGCCGGACCCCTGGATTGATACGTAGCTTCAAGTTTTAACCATACATCTCGCGCCGTTGTGCAACCTTTATCTGTTTTATTTCCGTGGAGCTAATTGATAGGATTATAGTCGATTTTGCTTTGTTGTCGAATCTTGTCCACGTTTCGATATTGTCTTCGCTTGACGGGTCGTTCGTTCGGGCCGGTTTCTTCGTTTTTCCGGATACGAAATCCCACTCGTCGTTTTTGACGAGGAGGGCCTCCATGTGTATCTTCCACGTGTCGTAGTTATCTCGTCCGAGCTGTTCGATACGCATAACACTCGCGGAAGTCATGGTTTTAACGTCGGAAGAAGAAACACAAAAAT
>JAIFOV010000681.1:0-42427 GCA_020654155.1 Novius pumilus
TCACAGAATGGAAAAAGATTTGAAGAAAGAATTTCACAAGTGAAAATTATGAATTTTGCCTCTGAAAAAAAGAAAAAATTGAAGTGATAAGGTTCATGAAATCCGTGTGCAACGTGATTTCTTTGGTCGCCTGTTAGCTCTGTCAATACAACATAACATCGATTTGGAAAAGACGTCATCATACCCCATTACAACTGTTCCATTGTCATTGTGTCATGAAGATGGTACAATACATAAAACTCAGAAATCAGCAATGGTTGAAATTTTAAAGGCAAACGTCAACAGTGAAGAGGTACCAAGACGTTTTGATGTTGTCATTTTTGATGGATTCTTTTCACTGCATACATTCAAAAATATTCCTAGAACATTTGGTGGTATTTCCAAAAAAATTATGTATATATAGAGGATAAAGTTTATTTTACCTCATCAACTGTACGTTTTCTAATTGACCTGTCATATACTTCTGCTTATTGTAGTCGCCTGTCAATTTTTTTTAAGATGTACAATAAATAAACTTTATCCTATTAAATTTTCAAATTTACAGAAACAAGTTTTGAAACTCAATTTACTGAATAGTCCAAAAAATAAAGGGGCTGATGACGTGCAGGGCTGCCGCCTGCCAGGTCATGGCTATTGCTCTTAGCATGTCATAAATCGTAAGTATACAAATTTCTAACCTTACAGGGAGACCGTTACTCCCAGGGTTCACTAGCTCTTGGACTATTTGTATTCGATAATTTACCGCTTACTGACTCGTGCATTGGTACGCCGGCGATATAAAGCGAACCCGATAAGCCGTATCTCAACGAGATCAAATAATTAACAATAACAATAATGCACTGTCTAGACCGGTCGACTTCGGTTAGACAAATGATTAAAGTCACAGAACAACTAAAGAGAAGAAACGGCACTCCTATGTTGATCTGCTGTTCACTATTTCGGTACGTCGGTAGAGAGAGATGGTTGGATTTCATACCAGCCAGATAGGAAACCTTACAAATTTGAATACTTTTTGGAAATGAACATAACTCTCTATTTACCACTTTTTATCAAGTTTGGTTGATTGAGGAACTATTTGTTTTTATGAAAAACAATGAATATTCTGTTCAAAAATTTGAAATTCGTAATATAAAAATTATTCATTTTTGTCGTTATGTTGGATATCCTGACTGTTTAGGAAATTTCTATCCCGAATTTCTACCAAAATACACGGATTTTGAGGCAGTCAATTGAAATTAGACTTGCAAATGCATCGATTTTTGGTATTTTCCATATGCAATAAAATATTTCGATAAAAAATTGTACTCATAATTTCTACATACCTAACCTCAATTTTCGGAGAAACTGTCCTTGACCTTGCTTACATTTATTCTTTAGAATATAGGATATGAATTATAAAGCAATGCTGAAATTAAATATTTTTTATTACAAATAGATCAGAAATACATCAAAAATCAAAATTTGAAATTACATTTTTCTATACCAAAAATCATCAAAAACATTGGTTTTGCAATTGTGCACCCGACTTTCGATGTGAAATATGTATATACTTAGAACAATAATGTAATTCAAGAGTTTTTCTTCAAATAACAGTATGTTACCCATCTATACATTTGTCATGATTAAATTATTTGACAATACTGCTACTGATCCAGACTGACGATATAATAATTAATGAATGCATGTATAAAAAAACCGTTCATCAAAAAATGTATGTCATTTATATCACTCTGGAGTGGGGAAAATTAAAAATGAAAGGGCGTGTAATCTGTGAATGATAACATTCACGATAGAGCCAAAAAGCATAAAATGACAAAAAAAGTGGCATCTGTTTCATGGATGGCAAAGCATCCATGTCAGAGCCTTTAATAATAACATTCACAGCCCAGAATGTCAGTGATATGAATAAAAACCGCTCATTAAAGATGTAGACAGTTAACTGATGTAAAAACGAAAACGAATAATATAACGATGTATTTTTTCATTAGTATTTAAGTACATGATCCCTGTATATGGTCTATCCACACCTCATACAGTAGAGCAGAGTGAATTTTTTAAAACCCTCGTGGTTATCATTTATATCACTTGAAGAATGTATCACAGTTAATACAGTATTATGTACACAGCAACGAAAAAAGGAACAGTGTGTGTTGTCTAGGTAGTTATCTAACTGACCCCTTCTATAAGATTACTGGGTGCTGTAAATCATTTATCTATTAAGCCACAGTAAAGTGAATTTCAGTTACATTACTGATGCTCTGGACTGGGGATAAATATACATTCGAAAGATATTTTCTCTCCTAGTGAAACGATACACACTAGACCTATAAGATCGAAGAGGCATATCTTTTATCAATATTACAGCCTTTGTTAAAATAGGTAGTCCAAAACAACAGAAATGTAAATAAAAATTGCCTTGTGTATGTGGTATGTGATTCATGCTTTCACGGTAAAATATTCCGAACAACCTCATCCTAAGACACAGAGCAGAGAGAGAAAGAGAGTAGGGCTTCTGGTCTATAAAAGATCTGTAAAAAATAATAATAATAATAATATTTAATATATTGTAGACATACCATTTGAAGTATAGCGGCAAGTGTTAGATACGGCCTGACCCAACAGAGTACTTATTATCAATGTCGACAGTCTGGAGCAGCGACGGTGAAGGGAAAAATGACATTGCCACTATTTTTAATGTAAATACTTCCCATATCATACCCTAAGTAGACTTCAGTTCAAAACAGATAAGACTGCAATTGGTTTTTAACCAGCGTTTCAGACATGTATTTTCATATTCTTTTGTTTTCTTTTGGACGAATAAAAACCTGTTAAAGTATAGTACCAGTATCAATTATCGAATAATGACTTATAAATCATATCATACCTGGAAATATCTGTTGAAAATCTAAAAAATGTTTTTCCACGATCTTCCCGATTCAAACAACTCGTCACCGCACATAAAGTATGTTTTATCTTGCTGTTAGATGCCATATTAAGATGAAATATGAAGGTTTAAAAGCAATATTCAATAAAAACTGTAGCACAATTTCGAACATAAACAAGTGAAACTTGAATTCAGACAAATGGCGACAGCGTTCTTCTAATTAGAAACGGCTGAAGATCACGTGACATTGAAATCAGTTATACCAACACCGCGCAGTTGACAACCGGAGAGTTCGTTCACATTTTATTCATTTTTTGAAACCATTAGGTTGGTAAAAAAGAGGTATAGACTATTTCTATCCTCTCATGTGTTCTCTTTTCTTCGTCGAATTAGTGGCTCGGATTCGCCTATCTAGTATCGTACCCCTGATTAAAGTACTGAGGCATACCGAAAGTCTCCTATATATTCGCGATTGCGGAGATATTCCTACACTAATGGTGAAGTTAATAGTGAAATGCGACCTAAACGAATATATTCGCGACTGCGCAGATAGTCCTTAGCTAAACGTGAAATATTAATAGTGAAATGCGATCTAAACGAATATATTCGCGACAGCGCAGATAGTTTTTCGCTGACCGTGATCTCAATAGATAAATGCAAATTCTTTACATCTCATTTATCGCTGAACGTCGCTACTCGTACAGTCGGTAGGGTGGATCCAGATGCTGGTAGATTCGCAAGCAGGCCAGAGAAGGTTCACCTTTCTTTTTCAGTTAGAGATTCAGCTTCTCCGTCGCATATTTTGGTATTCGTCTTGCATTACGTCGAAGTTTATACGAAAACCGAATTTTTCGTTTAGTATTTGTTTTAAATCGTTCCATGTTTTGGGTGCAGGACCGGAATTTACAATTATTCGCGCTTCATCAATTATTCTCGATTTTATCATCGCGAAACAAAATTGATTAATTCGAGCATTATTAGTTCTGCCGAATTGTCCTATATAATTTTCGATTTCTACTATAAATGTTTGTAATTCGTGTGAATTTCCTCCAAATTTAGGTAGTAAATCACCGAATAATTTTAAATCATTAATATCCATAGTTGATTCAACTGAAGCTGTAGTCATTTTGACTTTTAATTGAGAAAATTCCTGAATCAATTTATCAATGTTTGAAAGGAATTTCTATTCAATTCACTTCTAATAATTAAATTTACAATATTCCTTTGGGCTAGGGAATACAAAAACTAGGAAATTTATAGACCAACTCACGTTTTCGGTGTTTTTAAAATTCGCTGAACGTCGCTACTCGTACAGTCGGTAGGGTGGATCCAGATGCTGGTAGATTCGCAAGCAGGCCAGAGAAGGTTCACCTTTCTTTTCCAGTTAGAGATTCAGCTTCTCGTCTTGGTCTCTCGGTCGTCCTTTTTGATATTTTCGCTCGATCAGTTTCACCAACAGGGAGTGACTTCACGAAACTTTTCGGGTTTATCGCACTTAAGATTTGAAAATCACTATAACTCGTTTCACTTATATTAGCAATATCCCATCCTCGTCGCCAATTATATTTTCACTACATGGAACCACTTAAAAAAAAACTACTTTATTTGAAACGGAGTACAAAACGACTTAACACATCTAAGAATCTATAAATCTGAATAATCTAATGCTACGTGTTTCCTCATATTATAACTTCTCTCATGCTTATTCGACATTAACACTTTTTCTACATCACCATTTCAGTATCCAGTAAGTAATGCACAGGGTTGGCTTATATAACACCTCCCCCCTTCAAAGAACTGAGTTTGATTACTTTAGATGAACTCTGTTTGTGGATGAATTTCCGGAACTTTACAATAAAAATTTTATATAGTATGAAAATTGTCAATACTAGTAGGATTAATGAAATACAAAAATTGATAGATGAAATATGGTTTGGATGAACCTTCCACTTATACAATTCCAATTCAAGAGAACTTATTACATTTATGGGAGTTATTAATAAATCTGTGATTTTTGAAACATTCAAATCCTCTAATTGAAATTCAAAATACAAATCGTTAATTCTTGATGGATGAAAGATTTCATCTTTGTTCGAATTTTCACAATTGCTATCAATTAACAATATTTTTTCTAGCTAATGCTAGTATGATAATTTTCCTGTACAATTTTCTATTATTAATTGTTTAAATAAGGAGATAATTTTACCATAATAGTTTTAAATCACTCATATTCTTCGCAATTTGTCGCGCACAATTCTCACTTTTCGTTTTTACAAAATTGTTGTAGCATGGATGGGGTTTTTCCAGTTCTTCTTGTGGACACAACATCTAATTTTCCACTTGTGGGCAGTCATCTTTCATTGTCCATTCTACTTCTTCATTTTGTATTGATAAATATTTGGGTTGATCTATTGGTGTGGTATTTAGGAAAGGTTCAAAATATAATTCATAGGTGTCAAATGGATTGGGGTAAACTAGTGGTACTTGGATTTTGAATAAAATTTGTTCGTCTAGAACTTTCACTGAAGTGAAGCAAACTGAATAGAAATCTTTCAAATAGTTTAATTGTTCCAAAGGATCATTATTTGAAATATACTTTTTGAAATAGTCCTGAGGTAATATGGATTCGTGTAACAGGTGCAATCTGGCAAAACTAATAGCTGTATTAATTTCTGATAACACCTTGTATATTTTCAAATTGCAATAATATAAGTTTATCTAATATCTGTTCCGTTTTCATAAATATGGTCATTTGTTGTACCATAAAGTTCGTTTGAGTTCTAAATCCATTCGATATTGAATCAATAATATTAATGATTTTATTTTGATTGGTTTCCAATGTTTTTAAATTATTCCTTGTAGCTTCAAAATATTCGTTATAAAGATTTTCATCTTCATCATCTAAGGTACCCAATAAAAATTAGAAATTCTTCCTCCAATGTTCATTATCCCTCTTTTATATCTATGTTAAAATAGCTCTGTTAATACTTGTTTGTTGGAAGAATGCTGGTTGGATGCTAATCCATAGAAATATTTCATAACTGGTTCCTTTTCTTTTATTGAAATGTCTTTTAGAAACTTTTCGTGGTTATTCAGAATCATTTTTATTTGCGATAAATCATAATGGTACATTTATATGTGAGTATTTTCAATAATGAATGTTTTGGAACCGAATAAAGAGATAATATTAGTTTTAAGTTCTTTGATCATAAAATCATAAAGGATGGATAATAGGAAAATGGAACACTGAAGTATTTTCATCCTGAAACAAATTTATATTATTTCTTTCTTCGTTTTATATTATTTTTATGGTAGATATGGCCTTTCTTGTTTTAATCTGCGGCTTTTATTGAATCATTGTCTAAGATATGAACTTCAGTTTTTTTATATCGAGGTTTCAATTTTTCATCTGCTGGTAATCTTAAAAATGCTTTTTGAGTTTCATCTAAATCAACGTTTTCTTTTCTGTTTGCATTTTTTTTTCTGTCCTTCTCTCATTTTTCTTGTTATTTTTATTCATAACTTCCGAAATTTCTTTCAAATTCTGACTATATTGTTGAATGTAATCTGATATTTTTTCATTTTTCGTATTTTCTACAGGGAGACTCTAATTGACATCAGATTTTATTATTTGTGATGGACCGTATTTCAAAGTTGAATGAATCGAATTGTTGTAACTCATCAATGCTCTACTTAATTTCTCTCGTAAACTTAGATTTTTATCTTAGATGACTCTGATTTGATCTTATTAATTGTATCGGCATATAAATGTTCGGAAGGTTTTTCTTCAATTGGATTTTGCTTGAAAATAAGTTTGTTTGGTTGACGTTCATATTTTTGTTTTTGGCAAGTGTCGCAACTGTTTACGTATTGCTGGACTTTTTCTTTCATTTTTGGGAAATAGAACTTTCGTTTAATACTCTCAATGTTTTCTTGTATACCTCTATGAGTTGTTTTCGTTTCATGATATAATTTTATTTTTTCTATCTGTTCTTCCTCGTTTTCTATATCTTCTAATAAAATGTTCGATATTTCAAATTTGAAACTTCCAGATTGAAATAATTTTTGTGCGTAACTAATGAATGTTTTTTCTAATTCTTTATTTTGAAAGAAAATACCATGTTTTTTCTGGGGATATGTATTCTCTTGAAAATTTGGTGAATTCTGTTTGATCGAAAATAGTTAAAGTTAATCTGAATTTTGATTTTTGGTGCAGTTTCAATTTTAGGAGATTAAATTGTGATCCTTTTTTAATGACAATTTGGTATTGAAATACATTTAATGCTCTTTCTGTATACGGAATAGTAAATATTGGATCTTCTTCGTTTGAATGGATTGTTTCATTTCCAGAGTTCTCCTTTTTATTCTCTTTTATTAAGTCTTGATATTGATCGTCCGTTATTGCGAAATCTGATATTTGTGGTATAACTGAATTTGAGTCTGACGGTAATTCTTCTTCATCCATATCAAGCTCTTCATTTCTTAATAATGCATTAGCATTATTATTAATTCCTTTTCTGTATTTAATTTCAATATTGAATTCTTCGAGCTTAATTCGCCAACGCATCAGTCGTGACGACGTTTCTTTCAATGAAAACAGCCATGTTAATGGTCTGTGATTTGTATAAATAGTGAACTTTCTTCCGAATAAATATGGTCTGAAATGTTTTGTTGCCCAAACTATGGCTAACAGTTCTTTTTAAATGGTTGTATAATTAATTTCAGCTGCATTAAGGGTGCTACTCGCAAAAGCTATTGGCAAATCGTTTGGTGGGTTACCCTGAGATAACATAGCACCAACTGCATACTTAGAAGCATCAATCGTCAATACAAAAGGTTTATTAAAATCTGGGAATTGAAGTATAGGGTAATTTATTAACATTTTTTACTGGTGAGAAAAGCTTCTTTGTATTCTTGATCGTTTAAATTTATTTTGATATCTTTTTTCAAACACTGCGTTAAGGGTTTTGTTAATTTTGAGAAATTAGGCATAAACTTTCTATAATATCCAATCATTCCTAAATAAGATTCTATTTCTTTCGGAGTTTTTGGGATTGAAAAATTTTGAGTAGTTTCGATTTTTTCTGGATTTGGTTGAACTCCTTTACTGGATATCTTGAATCCTAAAAAGATTACTTCCTCTCTGAAAAAATATGACTTGTCTAATTGAATTTTCAAATTTTCTTTTCGTAGTAATTCTAGCACAGTTTGTATGTCGGCTAAGTGTTTATTAGGATCTTCTGAATACATTAAAATATCGTCAATGTATACAACGCAAATTTTTCCTGTGAAAGGTTGTAAAATTTGATTCATTATTCGTTAAAATGTTGCTGGGGCATTTTTTAATCCGAAAGGCATTCGTAAAAACTCAAAATGTCCTTCATCTGTAGCAAAAGCTGTTTTTCTATTGATTGTTTGTCTAATTCGATTTGATGGTAACCTGAAGCTAAATCTAAAGTACTAAAGTATTTTGCTCCTTCAAGTTTGTCTAATATTTCATCGATATTTGGAATGAGGAATTTATCGTCTATTGTTTTCTCGTTTAATTTTTGATAATCTATAGCTATTCGCCATTTCTGTTTTCCTGATTGATCTAATTGCTTGGGAACAATTACTATTGGAAATGACCATGGGGAATTACTTGGTCTGATTATCTTCGTTTCTAAAAAGTCTTTGATCTAATGTTTTACTTGTTCTTTGTGTATTTCTGTATTTCTATATCTTTTCACATAAACAGGATTGTCGTCAATAGTTCTGATATTATGTTTTATTTTGCTGGTAAATGTCAAGGGTTGTCCTGGTAGTTGTAAAACTTGTTTCTTACTTTGTGAAATTTTGGTTAATTGGTTTTTAAGATTTTCAGTCAAATGAGATGAATTGATAGGCAACTTTTCTCTTGGTTTGACTAGCTGTAAGTGTAATTGTAGTGATATATTTTCACTTATTAATATATTGTTTTTCATGTCTAATTTCAATTGTAAATCATTCATCATATTATATCCTATTACACCGTCATATTGGGGATGAAATTAATAAATTATGAAAGGATATATATCCTTGAAACCAAATGCATTAATGGGAAAAACACATTTGCTTTTACATGAATCTTTTCCCGTTGCTGTTATGAATTGGGTACTCTCTTCAAAAATTGAATTTGGAGAATAATTATGTGCAATAATTGGATCTATTATTGAAATTGAACGTCCTGAATCGACTAAAAGTTTACAGGTTGGATCTTGTAATTTTATATAAGGAGAAGTGGCAATTCTTTCATCATTAAAACTTAAGTCATGGGCGTTTGATAGGCAGTTTCCTGAAAATTTTCATTTTCTACCTCATAATCATCATAATTATTCTTGTTCATTCGTAGGTTGAGTAATTTCTGATTCTGTCAACTCATCATTCGTTTGATAGTTCTCATAATTTTCGTAAATTTCATTTTGTTCATCGATATTAAATAATCCTTCAGATACAAAATTTCTTGGACCTGCTTGTTTGAAATAATTTTCTCTAGGTTGATAATAAGGTTTTTGCTGTTGAATTCTTGTAGAATCGTTCTCTTGTCTGTCTTCTGGCGGGATTCGACTTTGGGTTGACATCGGTTCTGGTTTAACATTATGTTTGAAATTTAGATTAGGTTTGAAAACATCTACGAGTTTTCCAAAAACTTGATTATTTGTGGAATATTTTTGTTGTTGCGTTTTAACTGGTTGAGGCAGTTGTATTGGTTGACTCGGAAAATGTTGTTTCTGGAACATTCGATTATGAAAATTTGGATTTTTATACTGTTGATTTCTGAAAAAAGTTGGTTGGTTTCTGTTAACGGTATTTTTATTGAAATTTTTCATTTCATTTGGAACAAAATCATTCCTGGGGTTTTGCGTCATTATTGATAAAGTATTCGTTCGATTAAATTTCGGATTTGGACTGAAGTTAAGTTGTTGTCGCTTAATATCCCTACTTTCTAACATTTTGCACGTCCCGCCAAAATTTTTATCATTGCTGTCGAGAAGATTACGGACATTCTCGTCTACGTTATTATAAATTACTCGGTGTCCTATTTTCTCGGATATGTTACGGTAGAGAGTTAGTTCATTGGCATTGAAACCTTGCATTTGAATTTGTTAATCAAACTGCAATTTCATGTATGTAATTCCTTCGATAAAATTCAATAACGGTTCTCTGTTATTCCGTCGCATATTTTGGTATTCGTCTTGCATTACGTCGATATTTATATGAAAACCGAATTTGTCGTTTAGTATTTGTTTTAAATCGTCTCATGTTTTGGGTGCAGGACCGGAATTTACAATTATTCGCGCTTCATCAATTATTCTCGATTTTATCATCGCGAAACAAAATTGATTAATTCGAGCATTATTAGTTCTGCCGAATTGTCCTTTATAATTTTCGATTTCTACTATAAATGTTTGTAATTCGTGTGAATTTCCTCCAAATTCAGGTAGTAAATCACCGAATAATTTTAAATCATTAATATCCATATTTGTCTCAACTGAAGCTGTAGTCATTTTGATTCTTAATTGAGAAAATTCCTGAATCAATTTATCAATGTTTGAAAGGAATTTCTAATCAATTCACTTCTAATAATTAAATTTACAATATTCCTTTGGGCTAGGGAATACAAAAACTAGGAAATTTATAGACCAACTCACGTTTTCGGTGTTTTTAAAATTCGCTGAACGTCGCTACTCGTACAGTCGGTAGGGTGGATCCAGATGCTGGTAGATTCGCAAGCAGGCCAGAGAAGGTTCACCTTTCTTTTCCCGTTAGAGATTCAGCTTCTCGTCTTGGTCTCTCGGTCGTCTTTTTGATATTTTCGCTCGATCAGTTTCACCAACAGGGAGTGACTTCACGAAACTTTTCGGGTTTATCGCACTTAAGATTTGAAAATCACTATAACTCGTTTCACTTATATTAGCAATATCCCTCCTCGTCGTCAATTATATTTTCACTACATGGAATCCATCCTCGTCGTCAATTATATTTTCACTACATGGAACCACTTAAAAAAAACTACTTTATTTGAAACGGAGTACAAAACGACTTAACACATCTAAGAATCTATAAATCTGAATAATCTAATGCTACGAGTTTCCTTATATCATAACTTCTCCTATGCTTATTCGACATTAACACTATTGCTACTTCGGCGTTTCAGTATCCGGTAAGTAATGCACAGGGTTGGCTTATATAACAATATGCTCGTCGTTCGTAATAACGGAAACCAAGTGGTTGAAAACACGTTTCGGCCCACTGCACCTCTTGCCTCGTCATGCTTCGTCCTTAACATTTGTAAAGCAAAAACAAGTGAGTTTCTTTCAACATCTTTTATGTTTGCATGTAATATTGTTTTAAATTCATATTAATGGCTTGTTGACAAGAAACATTCTCGTTATTTAATATCCGTCACAACTGTGAAAGTGTATGCAGACGTAAAACACGTATGCAACAAGCTGCACCTCCGTTGTACTGACGAGTCCAGAGGTGCAGTAGGCCGAAACGTGTTTTCAACCACTTTGTTTCCATTGTTACGAAAGACGATCATCCTTCCTCCTTAACATTTGTGAAGCAAATACAAGTTTCTCTCAACATCTTTTATGTTTGCATGTAATATTGTTTTAAATTTATATTCATGGCTTTTTGCCAAGAAACATTCTCGTTATTGATGGTTCAACTACTTTTTAGTCGAATTAAAGATAAAATTCCAACGCTACAAAAATCTGAAGTTGTTTTTTCAATTCCGTGTAACAATTGTTCAGAAGTTTACATAGGACACACTTCTGCAAATTTATCAAGAGGAATAACATCTCATAGATCCGATGCGAGACTTGGAAAAGCACCGTGTCAACTATCCAAACATGTGAATGACATTGAACATACAATAATGTTGTTAAAGTTATAGATACCGATAACAATTTGACAAGAATATCTTTCTTAGACATGGTTAGAATCCATCAATGCGAGAATTCAATGAACTTTAGACGTCATATAAACAATGTAAGTGAAATTTGCTATAACCTCCGGAGATTGGATTCTGAGGTAAGCACACGGAGAAACAACCCTGAGTCGACCAATTTTGAAAATTGATTTTCTATAATGTTATGTTTTAAATCTAAGCAACAATTCTCGTTTTTTTTTTCGACAAATTTAAAATATTTTGACATTTTTAATTTGAAAAGTGTCCTCCAGTTGATTTGTACAACATTTCGAATATCGCTTCACGTTTGAAATATTTTTATTTAGGGAAATCATGTTATACCGTCTAGTTAGCGCCTGAACACGGAATACATTCACAAGTTAATTTTTCCAGAAGCTAGGGACGAATAAATAATAGTGCACCTATTAGTTGTTTGTAGTAGGTGTATATATATATGTAGGATTCGCGAATAAATTTAATGGTTAGAATATAGTATATTTCATAACGAGTGCGGAAAGTCGATGATTTCATGCGAGTGTCAGTTTGACGAACGAGGCGAAGCGAAGCGGAGCCGAATGAGGCTAGACACGAGCAATGAAATCTGACTTTCCACGAGTAATGAACGACATTTTTCAGGCGACCACAAAAATGGTATTATACGATAATTACTTTGAGAACACACAATGAACGTTTCGACCCAAGCAGAACTGAATAATTCAATCTTCTGCTTCTAGATGGCGTTGTAGAGAAAATAATAACTTTATTTGTTTATGTTATTTCGTACCTTCCTTTCAGATTTGTCAGCAATAATTCCCAGGAGTTTAATATTTCTAGAGGATATTTTTCACTTTGCATGTTATAAACGCGAATCGAATCAAGTTAAGCTCTTCGTTTATGATACGATATGTTCTGGTAACTTGTTCGCCTTATGAATATTCGATGGGATATACGAACTAAACTTTTCATTCACTTCTATCTACTTGGCGTGGTTTCATTTCGATGTCACCACTTTCCCGCACGGATCAGACTGGTTTTACCCGTACGGGAATAACATTCCCGCACAATTGCATGTAATTATCAACTTTCTTCGACAGGTAGGCGTGGCGATATATACCACTTTCTGACGTGGTCGCCTGAAAATATTTTTTTTATAAGCAGGCCTCTCGGTGATAAATAATGTAAAAATCAAGTAGTCGTAGAGTAGATAGTTGAAAAACATATGAATTAAGAAGGTTGTTATATTTTTGCACGCGAGAATAGAGAAGACCAGCAATTTTCAGTTTTCACCTTATACTAAACCTCATAACGAATGAAAAGGTAGTGTGGAAAAATTTTTTTGATACGTCTCATAGTTTCCGAGATATTTGCTGTTAAATTAGGCATCCGACGACGAAGCGAAAACGGTCGTTGTGACGTCACTCCACATCGGCAGCGGTTCGCCGCCTTTGCGCTCGTCTCAACTATCGACCCTGAATCGTGTCAGGTCTGCGTCTAAATATTGTTCAATGCATTTCTTATCTTGGTTCTCATGTTTCATCAACATGGGATCTTGGCGCCGTCAGACGGGTGCAAATATAATCGGAAAGGATATTTACATGATCTTCAAACCGCGAATTATGAGTGGTCAATACAAAAACCGATGTTGAATTGCTGAATGTGTTGAAAAGTATGAATAATTAACACTTAATATTTAATGGGGGTTCTAGCTGCCGTCGTCTTGATGGTTAATGTAAACTCCCCGCATCTCGGCCGCTAAAAAGTCGGAATTATTCGAAAAATATTTAGCGACTATCAGGCCGTCGATGTAAGGCAAGTTATCAGATTGTCCCTTTACAAAATCATAATCCATATCTGATACAATATTACAGTATTGTACCTGTTATTAACCCAAACACATCTGCCAAGAAGGTTAAACTCGGTCGAACGTATGAAAAACTCGTCCGGCCGAAACACTCGATAACGAAACAAATCTCCACGAGCGCGTTAGGCGGTTCGCCGCAACGATGTGGATTGACGTCACACGACTGTGGCGCGCTTCTCGAAAAATTCAAATAATGCGGAACCTAAACTTGGCATAACTTCAAAACTACTAAGTCAATTCAGATGAAACAAAAACTAATATATTTCTGAAGCTACTAGCTACGCGGTCAGAAAGTTTCAAATGATTTTTCAGACCCACTGGCCTTCTCCATTAACGACGGAATAAAGAGAAAAGACATGGACAAAGATTTATTCAACTAGGAATCAACAAATTCCTACATTTTGGGGGCTCAGCCGTGATTGAATTTACGAGGGACGTACGAAGAGAAGAATATTTCACGAGCGGTATCGACTACGAGAGCGTGAGAAGAGTGATTTGAAGTATTTCACGAGCGAGATCGACTACGAGAGGACGAACGACTCGATTTCATGAAGAAGACATGAAGAAGGAGCTTGTGGAACGGAGACCTGCAAAACTTTGCCGGTAAAGACGAGAAGATTGGACGAAAGTGAACACATTTTATTACGAACCTTGTATGTAACGTTTATATTTAATTGTTACGCCGAGAGACCGCTATTTGACTTTGCTATCATTTGTTCAGATTTCACTTTGACGGTTGTATTGTTTTCGCGATATCCTACTCATTATGTCGACTTTGACGCTAGGCAAAATGAATAGAATCGAACAGCAGATAGCAAATTGCAGGCTGTCTACAGTTAAGGCTCTCCATTTCATCTGTTTTGGAAGAGAAAGTGCTCCGCGAAGCGCTAGAAAGTCAGTCATGCAGTTTTCAGGGTTCACGTTTGATGATAAATCAAAGGAGTTTTTGAAAAGAGTCGAAGACGTAAAAATGAAATTAGAACTTCCTGATTTGGTAGCTGTTAGCCAAATTTTGTCCTTAAATTATAGACGCGATAAGGATGACTTGGTGGTTAACATTTGCAGGTTTCTTATCAATTTATCTTTGGATAATGAAGAAGATGAAAATGAAGAATCAGAAGAAGAAGTGGACGATAATGATGAGAATAACGAATATGAAGAAGAACGTGAATATAATAGAGTAAAGAAGAACGAAGCTATTGTTTTAAGTTTTCGAGACGTGGAAGATAACATACGACCATTTTCAGGCAAAGATGAATATCCAATTGAGAGATGGATTTTGGATTTTGAAGAAATCGCAGATATCGCAAAGTGGAATGACTTGCAGAAATTGGTTTATGCAAAGAAATGTTTGAAAGGGGTGGCGAAATTGTATATCGAATCTGAAAGGGGAATAAAAACATGGATGAAACTTAAAAAATTACTTGTTGAAGAATTTGAGAGTAGAGTCAACAGTGCACAAATTCATAGAGCGCTTATTGAGAGGAAGCAAAAACCAGAAGAAAGTGTACAAGAATACTTGATCGCCATGAGGGAAATTGCCAGCAGAGGCAACGTTGAAACTGATGTCACGATTCAATATACCATAGATGGAATTCGAGGAGATTCCAGCGTTAAAATTGTGCTTTATGGTGCCAAGAACTTTTCGGAATTTAAAGAAAAATTGAGAATGTTTGAACTAATAAATAGTAGATCAGCTGAAGTGAAAGTAGATCGTAGAAACGAGAAGACGAGGGAACAAAAGCGAGAGAAAGGAATCGGACAACGAAGCAGTAAAGAAAATGTTTTGACGTGTTTCAGTTGTGGAAGAAAGGGTCATAAGTCAATTGATTGCCCAGATAAATCGAACGGAGCGAAATGTTTCAAATGTAATCGATTTGGACATATTTCAAAGAATTGTGGAGATAGAAATAGAGCGACAGCCGATACTGATATGTTGGTAATGAAACGTTTTCCAAAAAATTTGATAAAACTAAAGTATGGTTCAGTATTAATTGATACATTGTTTGATACTGGAAGCGACATCAGTGTGATAAGGGAAGATACCTATAACGACCATTTTAGTGGAATACCATATGCAGATAAACGGACAACCGTAAGAGGTTTGGGATTTCATGTAGTTGATACCTTGGGGTCATTTAAAGCAGATGTGGAAATAGACGGAAATAATTTCAACATACTGTTTCATATTCTGCCCAATAATGCAACAGGATTTCGAGCTATTTTGGGGACCAACATATTAGCGCAAGCAGTTGTCACCATTGATGAACGTGGAATTAGATTCGAATCAAAGGAAAACGAAACTCAGAAGTGGTTCATGAATATTGAATTGAACGAAGATGATAATCGAGTAGAACTGGAGCATATAGAAGATGTTCACACTAGATTGGAAGTCGCTAGTTTATTGCAAGAATATTCACCCGAACACGTAAAAACCACTGATGTCAAAATGAAAATTATTCTGAGAAGCGACGAACCTATTTATCAGAGGGCGCGAAGATTATCAGCACCAGATAAAATAGAAGTGGATTAGCAGATAGAGGAATGGTTAAGCAATGGAATCATACGTGAAAGCTGTTCTGATTTCGCCAGTCCAATCGTTATAGTCAACAAAAAAGACGGAACTAAGAGAATTTGCTGTGACTATCGGAAGCTAAATTCAAATATTATAAAAAATCGTTTTCCATTACCATTGATCGAAGATGTACTGGACCAGCTAGAAGGGGCAATATATTTTACAACTATTGATCTCAAGAATGGATTTTTCCACGTCGAAGTAGCCGAGGAAAGTAGAAAGTATACTTCGTTTGTAACTCCCACAGGGCAATATGAGTTTTTAAGATGTCCGTTTGGGTTATGTAACAGTCCTGCTGTTTTTCAAAGATACATAAGTCACATATTCAGACCGTTAATAAAGAAGAACATCTTAGTTTTCTATATGGACGATTTAATAATTCACAGTAAAACGGAAAAGGAAGGTTTAGTAAAGTTGAAGGAAGTATTGAAGCTTGCTGCCGAATATGGTCTCGAAATTAAGAAGAAAAAATGTCAGTTCTTAAAAAGAAAAGTGGAATTCCTTGGATACGTTATTGAAGGTGGTAAAATACAGCCCTCTATAGAAAAAACCAAAGCTGTTCAACATTTTCCGCTACCAACGACGAAAAGACAAGTTCAGTCTTTTTTGGGACTCACCGGTTATTTCCGAAAGTTCATTCCAACATATTCACTAATTGCAAAGCCGTTAAGTGATCTCCTACGAGAAAAGGAATTATTTGCGTTTGACGTCGCACAAAAATTAGCGTTCCAGAAATTAAAAGAAATGTTGGTTTGCGCACCGATATTACAAATCTTTCGGCGAGGTGCTTATACCGAATTACATACTGATGCTAGTATGTATGGGTATGGTGCGTGTTTGTTACAAAAATCTAATGTAGACGACAAATTACATCCGATCTATTATTTCAGCAAGAAAACGACACCAGCAGAAGAAAAATATACATCATATGAGTTGGAAGCTCTGGCTGTCGTGAACGCCGTAAAGAAATTCCGAATATATTTGCTAGGTTCAAAATTTCGTATAGTAACAGATTGTTCAGCCTTTCAAAAAACGTTAGAGAAGAAAGAAGTCTCGAAAAGGGTCGCAAGGTGGGCGCTCATGTTAGAAGAGTATGACTACGAAGTAGTTCATAGAAAAGGAAACAACATGAAACATGTCGATGCTTTGAGTAGGTACCCGATGGTAATGGCTTTGTCTGAAGAAAATGGCTGCATTGAAAGAATTAGGAGGGCACAACAGCAAGATGAAAAAATTCAAGTTATCAAGAAGCTTATAGAACAAGGAACTGAATATCAAGGATACTTCATGAAGCATGAAATACTTTACAAATATGAAGGAGGAAAAGAATTACTTGTCGTTCCAAGCGCTATGCAAATCGATATAATTAGGAAGATACATGAAGTTGGTCATTTCGGTATGAAGAAAACCGAGGAAATAGCTAAAGAGGAATTTGCTATTCCAAAGCTAAAAGAGAAGGTGCATAAAGTCATCACCAATTGTATCAAATGCATATTGTCCAACCGGAAGGAAGGAAAACAAGAAGGGTTGCTTCATCCTATATCTAAGTTAAATGGACCATTAGATACGTATCATGCAGACCATTTGGGGCCTATTCCTTCTACAAGAAAAAACTATCGGTATCTTTTCGTTGTTGTAGACGATTTTACGAAGTTTACTTGGCTCTATCCGGTAAAATCGATAACTTCGAAAGAAACCATTTGCTGTTTAGTTAAACAACAAACGGTTTTCGGAGATCCCAGACGTATAATCACAGATAAAGGAACAGCTTTCACTTCAGACGAATTCAGCAACTATTGTAAGGAAGAAGCAATAGACCATGTGACTATTACAACGGGCGTGCCTCGTGGAAACGGACAGGTAGAACGAGTAAACCGTACAATAATTCCGGTATTAGCAAAACTCAGCATCGAGGATCCGACCCAGTGGTACAAGTATGTTGATCGTGTACAGCGTGCTATTAATTCTAGTTACCACAGAGCTATTGGTAATGATCCATTGAAGTGTAAAGATGAGGAAAAAGGAAGATATATTAGTACTTGAAGCTATAGAAAACGAACTTCGTAAAGAATTTGATGACGATCGATTGGCTCTGAGGAAAAGCTGCCAGGAACATTTAATTAAAATTCAAGACGAAAATAGGAGAGGCTATAATTCAAGAAGAAAAGCTGCCACCAAATACAAATCTGGAGATCTTGTAGCGATCAAGAGAACCCAGTTCGGATCGGGACTGAAGCTACGGACGAAATATCTGGGACCTTACAAAGTTACCAAGGTGAAAGATAATGATCGATTTGACGTTGTAAAAGTCGGTGATAACGAAGGTCCTATGAACACGTCAACTTGCGCTGAATACATGAAATTGTGGGCATTATCAGAAGAAAGTAGTGAGTCCGGGTCGGACTCATAATTGGATGGCCGAGTGTAGGATTCGCGAATAAATTTAATGGTTAGAATAATATTTTTTTTATGAGCAGGCCTCTCGGTGATAAATAATGTAAAAATCAAGTAGTCGTAGAGTAGATAGTTGAAAAACATATGAATTAAGAGGGTTGTTATATTTTTGCACGCGAGAATTAACGACGGAATAAAGAGAAAAGACGTGGACAAAGATTTATTCAACTAGGAATCAACAAATTCCTACATATATATATATAACCAGGTATTGGTGAAAACAGGTCGACATTTTTATTCGAAAAGAAATTTATCATACCTATAAAAATAATCATTCATATCTTCGTGATCGATATCAGAAGTAAAACTAGAAATCACATGTTAAAAAGTTAATATTCAAGTTGTTGATTTCCATCGCAAATTTGAAAATGACAAATTACCATTTCGACCAAAACTGTTTGTTTACCCATGTACATCATTTTTTCAATACCTTAAAAATTGCACGCTTGAATTGCATATTGTACAGTGGAATTTGTTAGGAACATTTTTGCGGCTTCTGTTTTGGTATTTGTTAGAAATCACATTTTTCATTTAATGAAAACTATACCATTGTTACACACTTTTTCCAGTCTTTTTTTAAGAATTATCACAGTGAAAGAGGAAAACGAAAGCGAAAGGAGTCCGAAGAATAAAATAAGAATTTACCTGAAATCAATATGTACTTTAACAATCAATAGTATAGAATATAATCAAATGATCATTTCGCAGGGGCTGCAAATGATGTGGGCATAAGAAGCAATGTCTCACGGCTGTGAGATAACAGTGAATATCTAAATTCGGAGCTATCACACCCATGTACAAGCAAATCTTCAAATGAATCAATTTTGGAAACAGAGAAACTAAGTTATTCACCGAATGTTACTGATAAAGGTAATTTTAGAGAACTCAATGATCCAGCGGCGCAAGCACGATTGATTCATCTGGAGGGCACCGATTCGATTTAGGCAATACAAAAACTAAAAAAAAGGTCTTCAGTCTCCGATACCTAGTGGTCACTAACGCCCGAACTCAATATTCAATACCTATCCATTTTTGACTATCTGGGATTGAAAATTAAATCCCGATTGGCTCCAAAATGTATCCATAACCTATCAAACGATAGAATAAGCAATTCTTGACCGAAGTCTATCGACGGATAGTGGATTGTGGAGTAAAGATAGCTTTTTTCTTTGTTAAATAACAGTTTGTCTGTACCAACAAGCGATCGATAGACATGGATCGCCACAATAGATACAAGAGGTTGTAAAAATAAAGGGTTTTCCCGAGCACTATTGAGGAAGGCAACAAATTAAATTCAAATAGAAACGAAAATTTGATATCCCACGCCACGGAATAGAATAGTCGGTATTCTATGCCAACATTCTTAACGCGGGACCGTAATCTAGGTTACTTCCGTTACTTGGTTTGGAAGATGTGGTAATATGGCAACTTCTCATGCATAATAACACGTCATATCACTAAACGATTATTAACTCGATTCATTATATTTTCATAAAAAAAGGGGAATTATATTTTGGACAATACCGATTAAAAATCTGGCTCTGATCAAATTTCATGGGCGTGCACAAATTATGTTCGAGCGGGAAAGAATACCTAAGGTGCTGTCGACAGATTGCTAGCTATCTTTATTTCACAATATATGCTTCTTATACATTTCAATATTGAGACGTGGATCGCAGATCGATCTCTCGATTGCTTCTATCCTTCGACAGTTTTTAACTTTGGATCGAGATTGAATATTAAGTTCGGGCGTAAAAAAAGAAAGGGGACACGTGCCCGGGTGCACCTTCCCTTGGTTGATCAATGATCAAGCAAAACGCTTTATGAACGAAAACGGACATTATAAAGAACCCTTTGTAAGGAATAGTAACAATGAATATTTCTTGAACAGATATTTTTAAACTATTTTGGATTCTGGCCTAAAGTTAGAACGTCCTAATCCTACTCGTATAATATAACCATGTTATTTTTTCTCAAATAGGGCATCTAATAATATACAAAATATCTAGATGGAACGCTATGATGACTGGAAACATATAGTAGCGGTCCGCAACCTTTTCGATATGCGGCCCCAGAATTAAAAGAGGAGTAATCAGCGACCCCACAAAAAAAGGTTAACAAGTGCAAAGGTTGGTTCAGGTAACGAAGTTAGTTGTTTTTATTTCGTAAATTATTTATATTGAAATGTTTATTTATTTTGTAAAGTAATATCAGAGCAAACTAGAAAATATGCATTTAACATCGGAGTAATATTTAGGATGACATTAAATGAGTCAAGCAATTATTTTAAAATTTAATTTAAAAAGAAGGTACATATTTGAAACTTCCCAAACTAATGTGAACCTTGTGCTTGCACACTTGCAGTCAGTATATTAATACTTGGTGATATATTATGAGAAACAGACACCCTCAAATCAGGTTCTACGTTAAGTCTGGAGCGATATTTTGTTTTTATAGCAGTTAATGTCGAGAAAGATGTCTCGCAAAGGTATGTAGATGCGAATGGCAGCAATTTCAGCAGAGATGTTTTAAATAACAGTGGATATTCCTTTTCCGTCATTATCCAGAACTTGTATAGATCCGTTTTGAAAATAGATCGAAGGCTTTCATCGGACATTAAATCTATCAGCTGCTCCTTTTCTTTTAAGTTCATTCTCAGAGTGTTAAGATCACAAGTGAATGGATTAATTATCCATTGGTCGCCGTGTGACTTATCTGGGAATCTTATTTCCAAGTCTTGCTTAAGGTTTGTAAGATGCATTATGATTTTGGTTTTAATTTTTTCTTCGAGCTTCATATTATTTTCTTCAGAAAATTTCTCCAAACATGCAAACATCTCGTAGTTTTCAGCACTGACTTCGTCTATCCACAAACTTATTTTCCTACAAAAAGCTTTTATTTTGTTAACTAGAATCAATACATTTGTGCTCTTCCCTTGCAACGATTGATTTAAATCGTTAAGTTTTTCAAAAATATCCTCAAGATAGCCAATTGTTGCCAGCCAATTTTCATTCAAGAGATATTCCGCTAGCTTTGGTTCCCGTTCAAGTAGAAATATTTTGATTTCATCTTTGAGATCAAATACACGTCGAAGTATTTTTCCTCGCGATAACCTCCTGACCTCCGTATGTAACAGTAGATTTTCGTATTCTGATCCCATTTCGCGACACATTATTTTGAAAAGGCGACTGTTTAATGCGCGAGCTTCAATAAAATTTATTATTGTGACGACTTGTTCCAACACTCTATTTACATCTGGTTGCAAATGTTTTGCTGCAAGGGCTTCACGGTGAATTATACAGTGAACAAAGCCTACGTGAGGTGCAATCTCAGTTACTTTTGCTTTGTATCCTGTTTTGGAGCCGGTCAATGCAGCTGCGCCGTCTGTACACACAGATACACAATATTCCCACTTTATGTCATGGAGTTCAAAAAAGGTATTAACTGCATTAAAAATTGCTTCACCGCTTGTTCTTCCTTCTAATCCCTGTCAAAATAACAAATCTTCGCATATATCGTTTTCATATCGATATCGGATAAATATCAGAAGTTGAGCTACATTAGATACATCAGTGCTTTCATCCAGCTGAATAGCATAATAGGGACTCCCTTTCACGCGATCTATAAGTTGTATGATAATATCATCAGCAAGTGGATTGATACGACGATGAACAGTGTCACTGGATAATGGAATTCTTTTCAGTTCATTCTTGTTTCTCCTTGTTTCTCCTTGCATGATCGAAACCATTTTCATTGCAGCTGGCAAAATGAGCGTCTCGCCAATGTTGTGAGGTTTTTCAGTTTTGGCAATCAAAAGGGAAACCTCGAAAGATGCTTGTAAGGCCTTTTGGTTAACTGTTGTTTATTTTTGGAAATCAACCTGCTGTGACGTTAGTTTGGTGGCAAGTCGTTTAAAATAAGATTCATGTTTATTTTTTAAATGTGGATGCTTAGTTTCTAGGTGCTTTTTCAGTTTGACCGGCTTCATACTCTCATTTGCCAAAATCTCCGAACAAACGACGCACTGTGGATGTTGTTTAAAATTCAACACTGTACATTTGAAACCAAACTGGATGTATGATTCTTTAAAAATTCGTTGACGTTTCACAGTTGTCTCCGATGTAGCTGTTGCTTGTTTAGTTGAAGTTGAAGCGTCACTCTCTGCATCGATGAGTAAGGTACATGTGGCTATTGAACTACTATCATCGCTGTTATGACTTATAGTTATAGTACTGGAACTAGATGTTGCTCTGCTGTTATCGATAGTAATAACACTACCAGTAACTGAAATGGCGGCATTTTTTTCACTACTTATATTACTCGTAACAGTTGTTGTCATTGTAGAATCGGCGACACTGGTGTCAAGAACTGCGTGTTCAATTCTTATAATAAATACGTATTTATCAAAATGAAAAAAATATTTTTATTGGCAATTGCTGAGTACACTCGCCCGATAAAAAAATTATTTATGATAAAACATAAATTTTATTTCATAAAATATTGGGCTATTAATAAAATAATATGTATAATGAATTATAATTTAAAAGTATAGAAGTTATAAATTAGCGCTGGTTTTGTTATTGAACCCACGCTATGGCCATGGGCGCGCTGCGATGACGCCTCACTTTATTATCTAAGTATGAGTGCACAGTTACTTACCGTGTGCGTGGTTATCCAGGAGAACACTAATCTTCTGAGAAAAAACTTTCTACAGAGGTAATCTTTCGTGTTTTGAGATCAATTAAGTATGTATATTTGCTATCGACAAAGCGGCGATGAGTACGCAAGTGCAGATAGAACTTACTGAACGACTGAACAAAGAAAGGGAGATCGGGGTGGGGGCGGTGAGGTTATGACGGGCGGGACTGGACAGGTTGTACAGTCGTAGTTATTTTCGATTCTGTCCGTTTTAAGGAGTTTTCGTAATTGTGTTTGTATTATTTCTTTTTCCAAAATTGCAGTCAACAATAAAAAAACATTTGGACGTTTTATACGACGTTTCGATCGGTATACGATCATAAACTTGTATTTTTTAATTAAAAAAATTTTCAATTCAACTTTTGAGTGTGGTTTGACAATTAGTGAAAAATTTATATATAGTGTTGTATGGTTTATTTGTTAGAAGAAGATTATATTTACGTAAAATGTTACCTATTTTTTTGGATAATGCCGGAATGTACGGTACACCAATATACTTTATAGTAGAAGGATCTAATTCATTATTATTATTATTATTATACATTTTGTTTTTTCTTTCTTCTATAACGCTATTTATCAAACAGTAAACTGTGATCTGTATCTAAGCAACATTATTAACATCATCAAATCATCAAACCACACTCAAAAGTCGTATTGAAAAATTTTTTACTTAAAAAATACAAGTTAATGATCGTATAACGATCGAAACGTCGTATAAAACGTCCAAATCTTCTTTTATTGTTGACTGCAATTTTGGAAAAAGAAATAATAGGTACTAGTTCATAATCAGTCGAAATGCCGATAGCTGTAATTGTGTATGTAAAGACAGATTATATTTTATGCATAAAGCTTGATAAAATCCGATAAGTATAAGACCTTCTTGACTTTCTGGGCGACCCCATAAATATCTTTCGCGACCTCAAGGTTCCGGACCGCGGGCCCAGGGCAAGGCCGTCTTCCGGGCGGATGTATACGGCGCACGTTACAATTCATATCCTCTTTCGAGATTTCATGAGTTACTCGGATGTCCGATTCACTATTAATATCTATTATTTGTTCGATTATGTTTTTTCAACAGAGAAACCATAATCAACAAAATTATTCCTTATTAAATTGAGAAGGTGTGGAACATCGGCAAAAAATACACTTTTCGATTGATAAAAAACGGTTTTTCAATAGTAATATTGAGTTCTCCGTGCAAACCCCTATTACTTCCCTCTAGATCGCTTACTACTGCAGCATCTCTAAATCCTATAAGAGTTAAATATTGTTTATATGTGCCAGGTACAAGATATTAATATCTCACCTGATATTTCTACATAAATAATTATGTCAAGTAACAATTCTTTTGTAACCTTGCAATCATAATCGAAAAAAATCGGTTGCTTCCATTGTCCTACCAATCCTCTGGTCATCATTACTTGCGCATAATTACAAGGCGTCAATGTTTCATCACAAACTTTGTCATACATACATTCTCTTCTTAATTTCATCTTGTCGGAAGAAAGAACAGAAATTTTTTCTTCGGATCTCATACCCTTGTTCTCAATAATGTTAAAAATATTTTTTGTATTCCTGGCATAATTTCAATTTTTTCCAACCAGTTTCGTAATATTGAAACGGCAGGAAAAGGATAGTTTTTCATCAACAATAACCCATACAATCGAGGACCAGCTGCACGAAAGTGGATGGCCCTGCTAATATCTCGAACTGACCAACGGGCCCGAATATTTGGATTACCAAGTTTTCTTAATTGTGCCGTTGTGAATAAATTTGGAACGCTGATCATTTGGTTTTCCAATTCTTCGATACGCTCAAGTAATTGATCACGACTTTCGGTTTCGATATTTGACCTAAAACCAGTTCGAAAATAGATCTGCTTCAAAAAAGATTTTCATTTACGTATTTTCACTGGTCGACTCGCTAACATATGCGCTATGAACGTGTGTATTCTCGGAAACATTTTTGTCAATACGAGTGAAAATTAACATTATTACTTTGTAGATAAAGGAAAAATTACATACCCAGTTTGTTGGGAATGTTCAGATGAAATTTCATTCACGAATTCTTTATTAGCCCTCTTCTCAAACCGTTGCGTTCGTGATGATACAACTGAAGAAGGTTCTTCAGAGGTTGAAAGATTTTGCGATGGAATGGCATCAGGTTTCAAACCCCAAAAATTTTTTGGTTGATACTTCAAAAATTGATGCTTCAAGTTGATAAAAAAGTCGTCTTCTGTGAAATGTTTTCCACAAATTCTTGAAGTTGCCAAATTTATTTTGCCTTTTCGACGACAAGCCAATTTCCAAGCTTCCGGAATCAGTTTGTTGGAAGGAAACGTAAAGAACTTGATATTTTTGCAGAAATTTGTAGCTAGGTTGTCACTTTTGCATCCAAACATTGCACAACGCATGATGATCGTTGAAGTTGAATTCAAAATCAAAGAAGTAATTGAAAACGATTGATCGAATGTAACGACAAAAAAAATCACTGAAACTCAACGAGAACACACTCAATTATCAAGTGGTTTATTCAAACTGAATGATAGTCAAAACTTCAATCCAATTTCATTGAAGTGAAATCCAATCCTTCAAAAGATTTTAAATTTCTTATACAAAGTTCTTTCTGCGAAATTTGAAGTGATAACAAAACGGATAATCATGCAGATAAAATAAAATAACTAATGTTACAGCTTTTTAAAACCATGTATCAATAGCTTTTAGATCTATTTCAGTTAAAAACCCGAACAGAGGATTGTAATCTTATACTTAAAGCATTATCTGGAAGAAACAAACAACAATTGAAACCCACATTTTTTTAAAATTTATTCACATTTTACTCAATCACATTTCTAAATATCAAAGTACAAAAAAAATGCTATTTAGTAGCTCTAAGAATATAAAAAATTTCGTCTAATGGTTCATTTTGAGGGAATGTGCCCATTACCGAAATTCCATTTCCACATTGATATTTACCCAAAACCCAGTATTTACGAATTTCACAAATTTTATAAGATTTCGCGTCGTACATGAATATCCTATTTTTGATCGAATACTCCAACCAACTAAGTTCTTATTTGCTAAAGCTTTTGGCACTTTTTAAGAAACATGTTTTATGTTGACAACAGTCAACGTTACTTTATATAGAAGTCGCCAACTGTGTTTTAAATAGTTCCATAATTATAATAGAAGGACTTAACTGATGTTACAGATTTTCGGAGATTATTCGGTGTCATTTTTCCTCGAAAATTCGTTTTTCTCGAAATTTTGGAAGGAGGAATCTGAATAATTAAAATCGAAACGTTATTTACTTGGTCGCGGTAAAGCGATCTAATAAAAAGATGTGTTTCTTCCTATTTCACGAAATTATCTGAGAAGATTCAGTCGGTGAAAATAAAACGAACAATTACAGTGCGCATTTTATTCATAGATACTATACCTCACTGACTTATTACATCTAGTACATTGTTAAAATCGACCGCACATCATTTCCAGTTCATTTAAAACGTCTTATATCGATTGAATATCGATCACTTTGTGAACAACTGCTCAGGCAGAAAATGTCTGAGTTATTCGGCTTCGGAAAAAATATCTATATTTCACATGCTTGTAAAATCCAGCATCGCAAATAGGAAAATGTATGCAAAACGCTATGATTCCCGTGCGAATAGCATACGAACAGTCGGTATTTACTCTCTCACTGACGTCGGCAAGTGGGAGGAGCGACTGCGTGAGAACATATCTTGTATCAACGAATATACAACGCTTATAGAACGATATTTCCCATGTAATGTAGCGTCTACATAATGGCCCAGCATTGGGACCAACATCCCATAAATTTCGATACTCGAAAATCAACTTGAAAAGGTCTTCTGCTGTGCGAAACAGCGATGCCAAATCTATCCATGGAATTTAATAAGATTGTAATGACATTTTTTGGCCGTATTTTTTGTATAGATACACCGAAATGGTGAATTAAAGTAATGAAAACCATATAAATGAAAATCCGTGTCTGTTAATATGATCAAATTTCGTATCTTACAACAAACAATAAGGATAAACCGTTTCGTACTCATAATCGTATTCCAATATCTTCAGGGTAGCAGAGAAGTCAAGTATGTTATCGGTGACGAGCGATACATAACGTCACCAGCATTGGCCGAGGATGGCTTCGTTGTCGGTTTTTCTGGAATACTTCAAAGGAAGAGGGTACAACGAAACTGAAACCCTAGACGGCTTCTATAAAGATACGGAAAAAATTTCTTGCGATCATAGGAAGAAACATGTAGTTTTAACTCATTAGTGAATTTTGAATTGAAAACATCATCATCTAGAAATATGAGCAAATGGAATATTTGTAGAAGTGCATTCCTTCGATATAGAAACACGCAAAGAAAATATAGTAATGCGTTTATAGTTTGGACTCATCTGATTTCTGGAGAAACTGTTCGTTGCTTAGGGTGAAACAGTAAAAATCGTCAAAATGACCGCATTTGGACAGAGTGAAATTTGTTTATTAATCGTTATTGAATTAGGAACTCTCAAAGCCGTGAACCATTTGTTGATTTATATAGGTCATTTTTTCGCAAAAAAATGTATATAATCTAGATTACATGTTAGAAGGTGTTATTTCTCACCAACCCGGTGATAGGGTATAATTTTGAAAATCCTCTGAAAAGTAAGTCACGGCGGGACCGGGAATCGAACCCGGACCTCCAGCTTTACGCGCTATTGCTCTACCATTAAGCTACCCCGACTATGACTTATTTTTCAATTTTTTCCGGCTAACTTGTTAACTTTGATAATCTTGGACTTCATCACAGAAAGCCATGCAAGAGAATCAATTTAACTGAAACGCCGGCTCTGCGTAATCCAACGCTAATCGTGAATTGATGTTAGAAGGTGTTATTTCTCACCAACCCGGTGATAGGGTATAATTTTGAAAATCCTCTGAAAAGTAAGTCACGGCGGGACCGGGAATCGAACCCGGACCTCCAGCTTTACGCGCTATTGCTCTACCATTAAGCTACCCCGACTATGACTTATTTTCAATTTTTTCCGGCTAACTTGTTAACTTTGATAATCTTGGACTTCATCACAGAAAGCCATGCAAGAGAATCAATTTAACTGAAACGCCGGCTCTGCGTAATCAACGCTAATCGTGAATTGATGTTAGAAGGTGTTATTTCTCACCAACCCGGTGATAGGGTATAATTTTGAAAATCCTCTGAAAAGTAAGTCACGGCGGGACCGGGAATCGAACCCGGACCTCCAGCTTTACGCGCTATTGCTCTAACATTAAGCTACCCCGACTATGACTTATTTTCAATTTTTCCGGCTAACTTGTTAACTTTGATAATCTTGGACTTCATCACAGAAAGCCATGCAAGAGAATCAATTTAACTGAAACGCCGGCTCTGCGTAATCAACGCTAATCGTGAATTGATGTTAGAAGGTGTTATTTCTCACCAACCAGGTGATAGGGTATAATTTTGAAAATCCTCTGAAAAGTAAGTCACGGCGGGACCGGGAATCGAACCCGGACCTCCAGCTTTACGCGCTATTGCTCTACCTTACTTTTCAGAGGATTTTCAAAATTATACCCTATCACCGGGTTGGTGAGAAATAACACCTTCTAACATCAATTCACGATTAGCGTTGGATTACGCAGAGCCGGCGTTTCAGTTAAATTGATTCTCTTGCATGGCTTTCTGTGATGAAGTCCAAGATTATCAAAGTTAACAAGTTAGCCGGAAAAAATTGAAAAATAAGTCATAGTCGGGGTAGCTTAATGGTAGAGCAATAGCGCGTAAAGCTGGAGGTCCGGGTCGATTCCCGGTCCCGCCGTGACTTACTTTTCAGAGGATTTTCAAAATTATACCCTATCACCGGGTTGGTGAGAAATAACACCTTCTAACATCAATTCACGATTAGCGTTGATTACGCAGAGCCGGCGTTTCAGTTAAATTGATTCTCTTGCATGGCTTTCTGTGATGAAGTCCAAGATTATCAAAGTTAACAAGTTAGCCGGAAAAAATTGAAAATAAGTCATAGTCGGGGTAGCTTAATGGTAGAGCAATAGCGCGTAAAGCTGGAGGTCCGGTTCGATTCCCGGTCCCGCCGTGACTTACTTTTCAGAGGATTTTCAAAATTATACCCTATCACCGGGTTGGTGAGAAATAACACCTTCTAACATCAATTCACGATTAGCGTTGGATTACGCAGAGCCGGCGTTTCAGTTAAATTGATTCTCTTGCATGGCTTTCTGTGATGAAGTCCAAGATTATCAAAGTTAACAAGTTAGCCGGAAAAAATTGAAAAATAAGTCATAGTCGGGGTAGCTTAATGGTAGAGCAATAGCGCGTAAAGCTGGAGGTCCGGGTTCGATTCCCGGTCCCGCCGTGACTTACTTTTCAGAGGATTTTCAAAATTATACCCTATCACCGGGTTGGTGAGAAATAACACCTTCTAACATCAATTCACGATTAGCGTTGGATTACGCAGAGCCGGCGTTTCAGTTAAATTGATTCTCTTGCATGGCTTTCTGTGATGAAGTCCAAGATTATCAAAGTTAACAAGTTAGCCGGAAAAAATTGAAAAATAAGTCATAGTCGGGGTAGCTTAATGGTAGAGCAATAGCGCGTAAAGCTGGAGGTCCGGGTTCGATTCCCGGTCCCGCCGTGACTTACTTTTCAGAGGATTTTCTAGATTACATTTATCCACATAATGAAGGACAAAAAATTTTTGTGAACACGATTGAAAGATCATTAATTTTCGCTCGTTCCTGAATCGTTCTGAATCAGGTAATCAAAGGGATCAATGGGTGGTATATATTTGAATCAAATGTTTATCATCTTGGTTATTATGAATGATTTGTTCTTTATTTTGGTTCTAATAGAAGAAAATTGCCGTTTCACTTGTCATTCTTATAGTTTCGTTCTATTTTTATTATAATAAAAGGTCGAAAAGTGCTGAAAATCTGTTCCAGGATGTTGTTATTATTGTTTTTACTTATCAATCTTAATGAAGTGTGAAACTTATCCGTACTTTTGTTATAACGAAGAAAAATATTAAACGTTTGACGAAAAAATTTACTTTCACGTTGAAATGATCATTTAATTCAAAATAGATAGATAGATAGGATAGGGAGGCAAAACCTGTTACAAAAAATGTTCATATATCATTCAAGACCGGAAGTGGGGTTTTGAAGTAACAAAAAGATCTATCGAAGGACATTTCCGACCTCTATAGGAAGATTATAAATGAAAAATTGAGAACAGTGTTGTACTTTATTTTTTTATATATTTTAAAACTCTAATCTTCATATACTTTTGATCAATTTCTTTTTCTATACTCAATAATTTTCGAAGTTTCACACGATGTTTTTCAATTTATATTTTACCTATTCATTTTGTCGTTGTCATATTTTTATATCGGCAGTAAGATTGCCAATTTCGATATGACCATATTCGATATGATCATTTCAAATTAAATATCAGTTTTCGTTATAACAAAACTACGGATAAATTTAACATTTCATTAAAATAAAAATTATGTGAAATGATAAATAACAATAAAAATAAGAACATTCTGGGACAAATTTTCAGTACTTTTTGACCTTCTATTATAACGAAAATAAAACGAAACTATAAGGATGAAAAGTGAAACAACAAGTTTCTGCTATTAGAACCAAAATAAAAAACAAATCATTCAACGACAACCAAGATTATAAACATTCGACAAGTTATTTGCTTCAAATATATACCACATAGCCCATAGGTATCCCTTCGATCCTATGCTTACCTAATTCAGAACGATTCGCGAACAAGCGAAAATTAAATCATCAAAACTGTATTTTTCAATCGCGTTTATTTATTTTATGTTGCAAACTGAAATCTAGATTATATAACATTTGTTTCAAAATAATGAACTATATAAATCGACAAATGGTTCAAAGCTTTGAGACTTCCTAATTTAATAAAGTTGTAAATAAATTGAAAATGTATTCTCATAAATACTCGAGGCACAATTTACGAATATGGTTAGAGTCGAAATTTCGATTAGATACTAGTAGTTAAATTTTATCTCACCAGGCAGTGTCTCGTTTCACAATTTTTGGCGAGTTTTTTGCAATTGAAATTTCAAAGTTGCTTGACGACATGCGCAAAAAATTATGGAATTCGATTGCCTGTATTGCTACTAAGTGTGCAAGTTGGTTGTTCATCGTAACACTAAAAAAATCAATATCAAAGTTGAATAAGTCACAAATTTTGCAAGCGCAAATACATAAAAATTAATCTACTTCTCATTTACTTATAGCCGCTGTCCCTAACGATTTCATTGGGGAACTTGCACACTCACGATATGCCAAGATTAATGGTAATTCAACGACTGCAATTTCATATGGAATAAGATATGTAGAATAATTTTAGGACAAAACTTTATGGCATTCACCTTTCCTTTTTTTTCTACCTACTTCCTAATTCATTGGTGACAGGGTAGTTTCGGAGAACAGAACAATAATTTGTGACTTCAAGGTCGCTGACATAGAGTAGAGACGGAGTTTCTGTTTTCCAAACTTGCAAACATCTTTAATCAATAGTTTTTGAATTACGCTCCAAAAATATATAAAAGGGTTGAGTACAGCGTTTTATATGAAGTATTCAATTATTTCGTACCCTTATGGAATGTCATATTTATTTTTATATTTCAGCCAATACTTAATACGGAAGTTGATGATATTCCAATGAAAAACTGTCATTAGACGTCGCGTAATTAAACAGATTTGGAAACGAAGAAGTATAACTTGATTTCTATCGAAACTCGTCTAAGAAGCGAAAGAAATGTGAAAAAAATTCTTTCATCTGCTCTAAATTTCACATTCTGCCATCGCTGCACTAGAAAACAGGTACATGTGCATTGTCCGTTATCGTTGCACCCTCTTTTTTTGGTCCAATTTTGAAGTTCGACACCAATAAATCTCGAAAAACATGAAACCAGCACGTGTTAATGCGACGACCTTGCTAGTTGGAAGGCATAGTGGCCCATTATGTGGACGTACCGTAACGATTTGGTCCAAGCTCCAGGGTGCAGGGGAACCATTTTCGTTCTGTCTTTGTCTAATTTAGACGGTCGCGCATGGCTTTTCGATCGTTTGGGCCTCACTTATTGCTTTGGACATCGGCAGTGATGCCAAGTCGAATCAAAACAAAATCAGAGATTGTATTTAGGAATGTAACCCAATATCTTGAACCTTCCGCAGCTTCGAAGTCAATTTCTCTGAAGGTGACTTCAAGCAAACATACATTTAATCGTTATTAAAGCCCGGACTTTAGGCACTATAAATTCGTTAAAAAAAGGCAGTGAAAAGGCAATAAAAATACTCAAAATAGGCACTTAAAATAGGCATTTATTATATACTGATAGATAAAAACAGATAAGATAAAACAAAAAAACATTCGATGCGAATACTTATTCTTTATTAAACATAACTACCAATAGTTTTCTCAAATTTTCAAATTTTATACTTTGTCGTCTATCTGATAAAATATGTGTATACAACGAAAAAGATCTCTCCACATCAACAGATGTCAAAGGTGCATACATAAATGAGGATATTTCGGTAGGGTTCAAGAAATTACTGACCCATCTTCTAATAAAATCGAATTTATTTCGCGCATCTTGACCAAACCACTATTGTTCTGCAACACTTTTTCACATTTTTCTTTCATGAACTCTCCTTTTAATCCAGGCGCAGAATTGATTCTTTCAATTGTTTCATCCATAATGTTCAATTGCTCTTGTAATTTCAAATTCCTCTCTTCTAGTTTTTGTATTGATGTTGGAATTGAATGAAAATGTGCAAGTATGTATGCTAAATCAGACTGGATATTCTTTTTGGACAAAACATCTTTACATATTTTTATTGAAGCTGCATCATTTTCGAGGTGATCCACTATTTCTACAATTTTCTCGAAATGGGTTGCGTAATAAATGGCAGCCGATATCCATGTACCCCATCTCGTTATTGTAGGTTGAGGTGGTAATGGCAGATCTGGTGCAAGTTCTTTGAAAATTTGCACCCTCGATGGAGCTTTTAAAAAAACTTTCTTGACGTTTGATATTAACAGATCGACATCGTGAAATAAACTTCGCGCTTCTTCAGCAACTTTATGCAATGCATGAGCTATACACGTCACATGAACCATTTTTGAAAATAGAACTTGCAGAACTTTTCCAGCTGCTTTCATGTATGGAGCGGCATCAGAAACAAATAGCAACACTTTGTCATGTTTCACTCCATCTGGCTTTGTTTGCTTGGATGCTCTGACTTTAGGCATATTGGCTGGCGATAAGTTGAACCGAATGGGCGAATGGTGAAAAACAACTGAACGGAAATGGGTATTACGATATATTTATACCTATAGGTATCTGGTTTTAGGTTTTCCCATCAGTAACAGTTGTTGTATCAATTCCTAGAAAAAGGAACTATCTCTTGTCTATGTACCAATCCTGCCTACCTGAGATCTTAGGGGTTCCCACTTTATACTATCATAAATTGTTCGAAATAGGCGAAATAAGTCATAAAATCCCATTTTAGGCAAAATAGACAGAAAATACGAAAATAGGCATTTTATGGCATTTTATGGCATTTTGCCTAACATCCGGGCTTTAATCAGTATAAAAACGCATACTATACGGTCAAAATTTTTCATGTGAGTATTGGAAATGCGGGTACTAAAAATAAAGTACGGAGTTAAACGGTAGTAAATCTGAAAATTTTCATTTTCTCATATAAGAATTCGTCCCATTACTTATTTCCATTTGTTGTCCTCTTTCGTTATAAAAATGCTGTTAACGAAAAAATCCGAAGCGGTAGAATCAACGATACAATCGTTGAATATACGTTCGTAGACCTAGGCAATTTCAGCAGATCTGACAACAGTGTTGTAAAACATGTTGATTACAAGTGGCGCCTCTAGCGAGTGGGTAACATAACATGTTTGTTTGTTACCCAAGGGGAAAACCAAACTCGCCCGTAAGAGATGTACTTCTATAAGCGTTGTATATTCGTTGCTTGTATCATGGATTTTCCGCGCTCGCGTCCTGTCTTTTATATCCCTCGGTAATCTCCTACTAATTGCCCTACGACTTCATGGTTCCCCAGGGCTGTTGCATGACCGATGCGCGTCACACAACGAGTCGGGGCCTTCGGCCCCTCCTGCGCCTATGCGCCTCGATCCCTCTATGCGGCCCGATCCTTCTATACGCCCCGATCAGTCTAGGGGCCAGATCACTATATGCGCTCCGCTCTATATAATATCAGCTCTTGGGTCACCGTAGGCGTATGAAATTTTTCTTGAATATCACGAAAATCGTTAGGAAAATTGAGAGAATATACGGTTGTAATGCGGTCGATTTTCGATGTGAATGTCACGGGATGAAAAGATTTTGAAGTGTGCGGAGGATGATTTTCATTTGTTTTTCAATTATTCATAGTGAAAAGTGTGAAGTAATTTCTTCTTCTTTTTGTATAAAAGGAATCTAAGGAATTAGTTGTAAATTTATTATTTTCTGGGAGGTTTATTTTATTTGTCATTTTGGCTGTGCTAGATACCACAGCGATGATATACGGTTGTAGAGTGGCTTTGGATGATATCTGGTGTTGCCGTCATTCAAATTGAGTTTCGAAATTTCAATTTTTGTTTTCAAGTATGAACGATATAAATTTTTTTATTAATATTTATTAATATTAATACCGCTCCATTAAAAAGAGATGAAGTTTTCTTTCCTGAATTTTTCTTCCTATAATATTAGTTTCTTTTATTTATAATCGAAATTGAAGATTTGTGAATTTATTTTTCGAATTGTTATTTTTTTTCCTTGATTCTGGCTGTGCTGAAACCACAGCGATGATATACGGTTGTAAAGGGTGGACACGATGTGTGTGCGTGTGTATTAAAAGTTAAATTGAAATAGCAACCACTCAAAATCGATAAATTTCATTTTGTGTACGATCGAGAGAAATTTACAGAAGAAGATAATTTTTTTAAATACTCAACTTTTCGATCATTATATTCATTATTGGAATTATCGAAACAAATTAGACTCACCAAAAAAGGTTCGAGTTTTTTGGAATAAAATTGACTTTTGTCGGTCATCGTTCCACTCGTTCATTTATTTATTATTTTGGTCTCGAAGATGCCTTCTTCCGCTTTTATATCATCGTTCTTTTCACGTCGACTTTTCCAACATTGCTCGTTGTTTGTTAGTACGTACACGAGTAACCGTCAATTTTTAATTTCTGCATCTTCCCGATATTCATCAAATTTTGCTCCTTCCATTATTCGTGTCGATTATGTGTAATTAATGTAGGATTCGCGAATAAATTTAATGGTTAGAATAATATTTTTTTATAAACAGGCCTCTCGATGATAATTAATGTGAAAAATCAAGTAATCGTAGAGTAGTTAGTTGAAAACATATGAATTAAGAGGTTGTTATAATTTTGCACGAGAGAATTAACGACGAAATAAAGAGAAAAGACGTGGACGAAGATTTATTTAACTAGGAAGCAACAAATTCCTACATTTTGGGGGCTCGTCCGGGATTGAATTTACGAGGGACGTAAGAAGAGAAGAGTATTTCACGAGCGGTATCGACTACGAGAGCGTGAGAAGAGTGATTTGAAGTATTTCACGAGCGGGATCGACTACGAGAGGACGATCGACTCGATTTCAGGAAGAAGACGTGAAGAAGGAGCTTGTGGGACGAAGACCTGCACAACTTTGCCGGTAAAGACGAGAAGATTGGACGAAAGTGAACACATTTTATTACGAACCTTGTATGTAACGTTTATATTTAATTGTTACGCCGAGAGACCGCTATTTGACTTTGCTATCATTTGTTCAGATTTCACTTTGGCGGTTGTATTGTTTTCGCGATATCCTACTCATTATGTCGACTTTGACGCTAGGCAAAATGAATAGAATCGAACAGCAGATAGCAAATTGCAGGCTGTCTACAGTTAAGGCTCTCCATTTCATCTGTTTTGGAAGAGAAAGTGCTCCGCGAAGCGCTAGAAAGTCAGTCATGCAGTTTTCAGGGTTCACGTTTGATGATAAATCAAAAGAGTTTTTGAAAAGAGTCGAAGACGTAAAATGAAATTAGAACTTCCTGATTTGGTAGCTGTTAGCCAAATTTTGTCGTTAAATTATAGACGCGATAAGGATAACTTGGTGGTTAACATTTGCCGGTTTCTTATCAATTTATCTTTGGATAATGAAGAAGACGAAAATGAAGAATCAGAAGAAGAAGTGGACGATAATGACGAGAATATTGAATATGAAGAAGAACGTGAATATAATAGAGTAAAAAAGAACGAAGCTATTGTTTTAAGTTTTCGAGACGTGGAAGATAACATAAGATCGTTTTCAGGCAAAGATGAATATCCAATTGAAAGATGGATTTTGGATTTTGAAGAAATCGCAGATATCGCAAAGTGGAATGACCTGCAGAAATTGGTTTATGCAAAGAAATGTTTGAAAGGGGTGGCGAAATTGTATATCGAATCTGAAAGGGGAATAAAAACATGGATGAAACTTAAAAAATTACTTCTTGAAGAATTTGAGAGTAGGGTCAACAGTGCACAAATTCATAAAGCGCTTATTGAGAGGAAGCAAAACCAGAAGAAAGTGTACAAGAATACTTGATCGCCATGAGGGAAATTGCAAGCAGAGGTAATGTTGAAACTGATGTCACGATTCAATATACCATAGATGGAATTCGAGGAGATTCCAGCGTTAAAATTGTGCTTTATGGTGCCAAGAACTTTTCGGAATTTAAAGAAAAATTGAGAATGTTTGAACTAATAAATAGTAGAACTCAACCCTCAGCTGAAGTGAAAGGAGATCGTAGAAACGAGAAGACGAGGGAACAAAAGCGAGAGAAAGGAATCGGACAACGAAGCAGTAAAGAAAATGTTTTGACGTGTTTCAGTTGTGGAAGAAAGGGTCATAAGTCAATTGATTGCCCAGATAAATCGAAAGGAGCGAAATGTTTCAAATGTAATCGATTTGGACATATTTCAAAGAATTGTGGAGATAGAAATAGAGCGACAGCCGATGCTGATATATTGGTAATGGAGCGTATTCCAAAAAATTCGATAAAACTAAAGTATGGTTCAATATTAATTGATGCATTGTTTGATACTGGAAGCGACATCAGTGTGATAAGGGAAGATACCTATAACGACTATTTTAGTGGAATACCATATGCAGATAAACGGACAACCGTAAGAGGTTTGGGATTTCATGAAGTTGATACCTTGGGGTCATTTAAAGCAGATGTGGAAATAGACGGAAATAATTTCAACATACTGTTTCATATCCTGCCCAATAATGCAACAGGATTTCGAGCTATTTTGGGGACCAACATATTAGCGCAAGCAGTTGTCACCATTGATGAACGTGGAATTAGATTCGAATCAAAGGAAAACGGAACTCAGAAGTGGTTCATGAATATTGAATTGAACGAAGATGATAATCGAGTAGAACTGGAGCATATAGAAGATGTTCACACTAGATTGGAAGTCGCTAGTTTATTGCAAGAATATTCAACCGAACACGTAAAAACCACTGATGTCAAAATGAAAATTATTCTGAGAAGCGACGAACCTATTTATCAGAGGGCGCGAAGATTATCAGCACCAGATAAAATAGAAGTGGATAAGCAGATAGAGGAATGGTTGAGCAATGGAATCATACGTGAAAGCTGTTCTGATTTCGCCAGTCCAATCGTTATAGTCAACAAAAAAGACGGAACTAAGAGAATTTGCTGTGACTATCGGAAGCTAAATTCAAATATTATAAAAGATCGTTTTCCATTACCACTGATCGAAGATGTACTGGACCAGCTAGAAGGGGCAGTATATTTTACAACTATTGATCTCAAGAATGAATTTTTCCACGTCGAAGTAGCCGAGGAAAGTAGAAAGTATACTTCGTTTGTAACTCCCACAGGGCAATATGAGTTTTTAAGATGTCCGTTTGGGTTATGTAACAGTCCTGCTGTTTTTCAAAGATACATAAGTCACATATTCAGACCGTTAATAAAGAAGAACATCTTAGTTTTCTATATGGACGATTTAATAATTCACAGTAAAACGGAAAAGGAAGGTTTAGTAAAGTTGAAGGAAGTATTGAAGGTTGCTGCCGAATATGGTCTCGAAATTAAGAAGAAAAAATATCAGTTCTTAAAAAGAAAAGTGGAATTCCTTGGATACGTTATTGAAGGTGGTAAAATACAGCCCTCTATAGAAAACACCAAAGCTGTTCAACATTTTCCGCTACCAACGACAAAAGACAAGTTCAGTCTTTTTTGGGACTTACCGGTTATTTCCGAAAGTTCATTCCATCATATTCACTAATTGCAAAGCCGTTAAGTGATCTCCTACGAGAAAAGGAATTATTTGCGTTTGACGTCGCACAAAAATTAGCGTTCCAGAAATTAAAAGAAATGTTGGTTTGCGCACCGGTATTACAAATCTTTCGGCGAGGTGCTTATACCGAATTACATACTGATGCTAGTATGTATGGGTATGGTGCGTGTTTGTTACAAAAATCTAATGTAGACGACAAATTACATCCGATCTATTATTTCAGCAAGAAAACGACACCAGCAGAAGAAAAATATACATCATATGAGTTGGAAGCTCTGGCTGTCGTGAACGCCGTAAAGAAGTTCCCAATATATTTGCTAGGTTCAAAATTTCGTATAGTAACAGATTGTTTAGCCTTTCAAAAACCTTAGAGAAGAAAGAAGTCTCGACAAGAGTCGCAAGGTGGGCGCTCATGTTAGAAGAGTATGACTACGAAGTAGTTCATAGAAAAGGAAACAACATGAAACATGTCGATGCTTTGAGTAGGTACCCGATGGTAATGGCTTTGTTTGAAGAAAATGGCTGCATCGAAAGAATTAGGAGGGCACAACAGCAAGATGAAAAATTCAAGTTATCAAGAAGCTTATAGAACAAGGAACTGAATATCAAGGATACTTCATGAAGCATGAAATACTTGACAAATATGAAGGAGGAAAAGAATTACTTGTCGTTCCAAGCGCTATGCAAATCGATATAATTAGGAAGATACATGAAGTTAGTCATTTCGGTATGAAGAAAACCGAGGAAATAGCTAAAGAGGAATTTGCTATTCCAAAGCTAAAAGAGAAGGTGCATAAAGTCATCACCAATTGTATCAAAATTCAAGACGAAAATAGGAGAGGCTATAATTCAAGAAGAAAAGATGCCACCAAATACAAATCTGGAGATCTTGTAGCGATCAAGAGAACCCAGTTCGGATCGGGACTGAAGCTACGGACGAAATATCTGGGACCTTACAAAGTTACCAAGGTGAAAGATAATGATCGATTTGACGTAGTAAAAGTGGGTGATAACGAAGGTCCTATGAACACGTCAACTTGCGCTGAATACATGAAATTTTGGGCATTAGCAGAAGAAAGTAGTGAGTCCGGGTCGGACTCATAATTGGATGGCCGAGTGTAGGATTCGCGAATAAATTTAATGGTTAGAATAATATTTTTTTTATAAGCAGGCCTCTCGGTGATAATTAATGTGAAAAATCAAGTAGTCGTAGAGTAGTTAGTTGAAAACATATGAATTAAGAGGGTTTGTTATAATTTTGCACGAGAGAATTAACGACGAAATAAAGAGAAAAGACGTGGACGAAGATTTATTTAACTAGGAAGCAACAAATTCCTACATTAATAATAATAACAAATCGTCTGAAAAGAACCGAAATGAATGTGAGGTTATGTTAATGTTTATACAAACGATAGTAATGATGATAAATCGAAGAAGCGGTCCCCGCGAGCGGAAAGTTTGTCTTTGTCGGCCACATCAATTAATAATAATAATAATAATAACAACAACGTACCCCATTTATTTTTCATCCGATCGGAAAGAATTTCCCGCATTACCGCCATCGTCTTCGTCGTCCAGAGGCGAATCTTAGAAAATCGATCCTTTCGTTCGATCGGCACGTCGCGATTTGACGTTCGAATGCGGGCCTGCTAGATCGGTCGACGTTCGTTCGGAACTTTCCGGAGCGCAATCGTATAGGTTCGGCACACAAGGGGAAATTTGTCGATTTTTCTCGATATTTTTGAGTTTTTCTCGAAAACGGCTTTACTTACGGCCGCGCGTTCTTCCGACAAAAGGTAGTTGATTTTTTTTGGAATATTTTCGCGCGAGCGGAAATTCGACAGGCGGCGCGATAGCGGAGATATTACGAAACGAAACGTTTTTCGAGCGGGACGGTTTAGTTTCGAAATTTTTTCCGGGAAATCGGTAGATCGTACGTCCGCGACATAGAGAGAAGAAAAAAATCCGCGTTTATCGTCTATTCGAAAACAGGGTTCCGAATTTTTTCGGAGCGAGAAGCGCCCCCGAAAAATCGATTCGCGTAACCCGATTTTTTTATATTTCGATTACGAAGGGCCCTAGAGTTTCGGGACCTTTTAGCGAAAGATGCGTCGCGTCGTTCGAGAACGACTTTTAGAAGATTGTCGCGTCGTCCGACCTACCGCTTCCGAGATATAAGCGAAAAACGAAAAGTTTCGCGTTTGCGAATTTTTTACCCCCGGAAGGGCGGGAGCTAGGCGATCGCGTAGAAGGCCGAAAACAAAGAGCCGCCGACGCCCTTTTCGAAAACGCAAACCGCGTTCCTCTATCTCGTCCCCGATAAAATACCGTTCTTCCCGGATCGCCCTCTGCTCTTACCTACCCGCCCGCACCCCCAGGAACGTCGTAAAAAATTGGCGAAAAAAAAACGCCCCCCTCGCGACCCGTTCGACCGATCCCGCCCGTTCGCAATACGAACCTAGTTAAACCCGCGTCCTAGCGATGCCGCCAAAAAAATTCTACAAATCAATAAAACTCCGCCAGTTATCGACGTGACGTCGATCGCCGTACACACATACGCACATACGGCGCGTCCGATTTTGTCACGCCACCGTAATATACGGTATAACAACCGTATATAATAATAATAATAATAATAAATAATGATAGTGGGTGGATCTATCATTACAGATTGAGAACAAAATTCCGAATCTTTTCTCATCTTAGCACTTGGTGTATTATTTCAAACGTACATCAGAATTGATAAGTTGCCCAAAGTTCAGTAATTGCAATTTTTTTTAAATGAATAGTTCTGAAAAAAAAACGCAAAAAGAAATTACACTTGGTATAAAATTAAAATGTTTCTTCGCATTTTTCGCTTCGAAGTTTCAAAATTACTAATTTTTATTTGGTTTGGAAAATTTGGTGCTTCATAAATTCAATCATGAAACAAACAGGGAATGTATTCTATACCGCCTTTTCTATGTCGTAGTTATTTATGAAGGTCCGATTTCGAACGAATTTACAATAGCACCTTAAGTAGCATTGTGACAGCAACAGTTTTATGGGCAATTGTGACACAGGTTGCACAACCCACAGAATGAGCAATCCTGTGACAGGGTAACATATTTATTCATGCATACTTCGGTTTCGTTGATGAACCCGATCGAACTCGCTGTTCTCTGTCGACAAATATTCAATTTTCATTGTTACGAAAGCCCTTCGTCGAAATAACTACGGTACTTTTATGATGCTACTTAAGGTGCTACTGTAATTCCGGGTTTTTTTGTAATGACCAAGGGTTGTGACGAGCGAATCAGGTCTTCATATAGTTAGTGACGGATTTAGGCTTACTGCCGCCCTAGGCCCCGTTCGATGTGCCGCCCTTTTGAAAAAATGAATTTCATTAATTTTCATCCAATATTTTTATTTAAAAATAACTTTATTCATTGAAATGAACTTTTTAATATAACTCATAACAAATAAATAACTCATTACAAATAAATAAATTATAAACTTGAGACCGATAATAAATATTTTTTTAATATCAGTCAATTTGAAAATTTCTTTTTCCTGGCTTTGGTCCGGGCAAAAACGTCGATT
>JAIFOV010000021.1:0-2500 GCA_020654155.1 Novius pumilus
AATATGCACATCATCCTCCTTCATAACAATAGATATATTGTTTTTGGTCAATTCAATATTCTAAGAGTAATCTTACTTTACTCAATCGTTGACTCACCCTGTACAATGATTTGCGGTAATCTACCCTTATAAATATTTTAAAACCTCTATTTGTAATAGGTTATTTCAAACCTACTTTCTTCTTCAATTTTAATGTTTATGCAAAATTGAATAATAACCATAAACGAGGAATGTTAGTATATGTTTTAGTCAATCAAGAATATTAAATACTACGGAGTAATAGAATAATTTAAAATAACTATGCTCCGCTCAGTAGTAGAAAATTATCATCATCTTGTACGAAGATGTCTTCATTGTCTGGTGTTTCCACCTCCGATGGTATTTTTGTCATTTTCGCACTCCTGCTTATAATAAGCAGAATTGCATAATATGAAATATTTCGTTCTAACAGGTGTCCCAAAAAATCTCTGGCCGTAGTAGGCTGTGGTTTTCTCTTTTTAGCATAAATGTAGTCCCTAGATGCATTCCTAAGTTTCTACTATTTTTTATCGACAACTGTCACGGAATTTTTGCGAAGCTATCTCAGACATACGTTTTTTCGATAAATGCCGACCACAGCAGACCGCAGTGGCATTCGTAGCTCAGCAGACGTAGTACTGACCTACTAGCCAGAAAAACCGGGTTCGAATCTCGGTAAATTCCATCGTAATTTGATAATGCCATCGTGCGTCGGAAGGCACGTAAAGCCGTTGATCCCGGTTATATATTCAATATATAGTTGTTAGGTCATGCCAGAGGCACATGTGCGATCTGAAAACTCTGGCACTAGACCCAGGTCAGTGGGTTACATGATCGTAATTTTTTTACAGCCAACCGCGATCAGAAGTTTTTTGGGACACCCGTTATATAATTCCGACAGGCTATAAAAGAAAAAATCCCAATTTATCATGACACAACATGATTCTACTACTAAAAGATTCTTAATGACTTACTTATTTTTCTATGTAGTCGTCATGAAGATTGGGGCGTTTGTCATAATGTGAGACATGTTTCCTATACCTTCTTTAAAGATGTCAACCTCCAGTGAACCTAAGTACCTCCTCACTGCGTCTTGAAGCTTGTTGCTGTCATCAAAGCGCTGGCCATCCAACAACGTTTTCATTTCTTAAAATAGATGATAATCGCTAGGTGCTAAGTCAGGGCTCTATGGTAGGTAGAATACGGACGTGCGTTGTCGTCAAACAAATTCACACTTTTCGCTAGGCGACGTATTGTTCACAGTACAGGTGAAATCTAAATGTCGAAACAGCACATCTGCTATCAAGAGGCTCTTCGTGCCTTTCGAAGAGCAATGATTACAGATTAATAATGAAGTGGTATAATCAATCGGTAAAGAAATGTTACTTTTCAATATACACACAAAGACCACAAAGTATATTAAAAATAACAACCGAAAAATTCAGAAAGCTGCATGTTCAAATTTCCTCAGTCCCTTTTGTTTTAGTTTGTATCCCCATTCGAAAATAGTATATTCAACCTAAACAATCAAAGGGTGTCCAATGTAGATCCAATGAAAGTCCAGTCATGAACATTCCTACATCGAATGGACGTCCAATTTAGATCCAAACGACGTTTAATGGACTATACAAAATCAATAGCAATGGACATCCATTTTTGGCTGTCCAATGTACGCCGATTTTTTGATGTCCAAAGTACGTCGATCTTTGTACGTCTTATGTAAGACGATATTTGGACGTTAGATGAACGTCCAATTCAGGATGAATTATGTATATATGTATTGAATATATGGGAAAATAAATATTTATTCGAAATGAAAACAATAAATATAATTTATTTCAGTTGAAATAGAAACAATCAATGCAAGAGTCAAAATAGAATATTAAACACTTAAATCTGAAGAAGGAGAACTATAAAATTAAAACTATACGTAACAAAAAGTGATAAGAATTCGGAAACTGAAGTAAAACTAATACATGTAATGAAATAAAAATATAAACTGATTTAAATCAACAGATTCAAAAACAAAGTTTCAATCAGTAAAAGCACACTAATTGCAATAACACATAAAATACAAAAAAAATGAAATAAAATCCAACATAAGAAAATGAAAAATTGACAATATTTATAGTTGAAATAAAAAAAATAATATAAAATTATTGTCTTCTTCCTGAAGCTATGCGTAGCCATTTCTGAAAGCACGTTTGTGCATCTTTGGTGGAGTAGCCGCATCGTGTTGAGGCCACTGTTCAGGATCAAGTATTAGTGTTCAAATAATTGAGATATTTTAAAATTAGTTTCAATCAAAGAACATATTTTTTTTTTTTTAAAAAAAAAGGGTTTTTTTTACCAAAATTAAAAAAAATTTTTTTTTCCCTTTTTAAAAAAAAAAATTTTAAAAAAAAAATTTGGGTTGAAAAAATTTCCCCAAAAGGGGCTTTTTTAAAAAAAAAACCTCCCAAATTTTTTAAAAAAAAAAAAA